>JAODTR010043684.1:0-19296 GCA_025399935.1 Amblyopsis rosae | reverse complement strand
AAATATTGACATAAAATCCTATGGTCTAAAGCCTGTTCTCTGGGGGTTCACACTCACCTGCGCAAAGCGTAACAAGATCGGGAAGTACAAACACACTGAGACAGGGCCTGTGCCTGGAACCACCACCCCCGCCCCCCCAGCATCACAAGAGGATGCTGCTTAACTTCTCCTGACGCTCCGTAATGGAGTCAGAGAAAAGTCATCTCCCCAACAGGAACTTTTGAAGGTCGCAGGAGAGGAGGTTTGGAACGGGGCTGCCCCTACAAGCGTGGTGATTGGTCAACTAGGACATTTATTAAAAGGTTTTGTGTGACATAAAGAATTACAGCCTGGTCCAGGCTTTCACACAATATTAAGATGATTTCCCCAAATACAAAACGCAAAAGGTTACGTGGATCTTGAAGTCCTCTACTCTCGGTGAGCAATTACCCCTCCAAGCAACGTTAATACAAGTTACCGTTTCTTTTTTGAGGAGCTCTGCAACATGCTGCTGGTCTATTTCCACACGTGACGCTGTTGCTTCTGCGATGTTTTCTGCCGTTTCTGGTGCAGCGCGGGCTCAACCATACATGACAATGCTGACCTTGGTGTCAGGCTTTCTCAAAGACCTCCCACTAACTGTGGTTATTGCATCTGACGGCGCCAAGTGCGGTTACCGCGCCGATGGAGAGATGCAGAACGGGCCAAATATTAAGATGACAAGTATCACGCTAATTGAGAAGACACATCTTGCGTTTAGCCACGCCCACTGTAGGGGCTATACCGTGAGCCTTACAGACGCCACATCTGCTCATGCAGACATTGCTATTCATAGTCCTGCCAGACATTTACACTTTCTGTATAAATATTGATGTTGACTATGTGAATATATTTATTTCAAACTCGCTATGTCCCCTGACTAGGAATGTTCAAATTAATATATTTCAGATCACAACCAACACAGGGAGTGAATATCTTCTTCAAACTGACAGTTCCCCTACGATGTGCAAATGGTACGATGCGATTACAAAGACAGTCAGTTCCTTGGTAAGCACTTCCCTCCTATTACTCACTCCATTATTGAGCTGATGTTGTTTTAACTGTCAGTATTTGAATAGCTATGATTAAACTGGAAACATAATGAAACGATAGTGAAACGCTGACATTAAAAGTTCTAGTACACAATTAATACATACCTTTTATTGTAATAAAAACAGTTCTGCAACAATGTTATACAAGTGAGAAAGACACATTCTACTTTGCACTGTGTATTCAGAGCTGGTATCATCCTGGTGTTAAGCAGTGTCTGAGCCAATGCTAAAAACGTACCCAGTGGGACCAATCTTGCAGTTCTCTGCATATACAGTACGTCTGGAAATGTAATTGAATGAAGACTAATTATTCAATCAAATAATAAGCAGGTGATTGGATCCCATTTGACCAATCATCAAACACAGGCACTTAATTGTCGATTGTCCATCTACACTTCCCACCTGAATGTAATTGGATAATGGTTCTGCAACCCACCCAACAGACATCTTTCAATAGCGTTCCCAGACTGCCAGTGTGTTTTGATGCAAAGTGCACACACACACACACACACACACACACACACACACACACACACACACGCTATGTGTGTGAGCGATAAAGGAACCCTCCTCGCTCATTTGCCTCCAACAAACAAATTAGGACTTCAACAGTTGTACTACACAAAGGAATGATCTAGAGCAGAGGTTCTCAAACGCCTTTGGCTTCTGTACCACCTTTCAATGATTTTCCAAGTACCCCTTTACCGGACATGAAGAGAAAAAAATATAGGATTTGATCATATAAAAAGACTATTGCACAAAAGTACAAATTATTAATAGGCTTTGATTATTCGTTGCAAAATTGTCACTCACCTCGTCATGTACCACTAAGCACCACTAGGGGTACGCCCTTTGCACTGCTCTGGAGTCAGTGGCTGTGGGGTGTTCTGTCTTGCAGTCCAAAGGTGATGGCGTGCTCAGCAGGCCGGGCCTCAGGAGGTCCAACAGCACAGAGTACCTGCCCAGACACAGCTCCCTGCCTGGCTACGGCTCGGCCTCGCCCTCCTCCAAGCACAGCAACCCCGGACACCGCCGGTCCATCAGTAAGGAGCCCTTTTCCTTCACAGCCCTGTGAAAGCCACTTCCCCTTCTTCCCCCCTTCTTCTTCCTCTCCCACTTCCTCTTCCACTCCCTCTCCCATTTCCACTCCCACTTCCTCTCCCACGTCCTCTTCCACTCCCTCTCCCATTTCAATTCCCACTCCCACTTCCTCTCCCACGTCCTCTTCCACTCCCTCTCCCATTTCCACTCCCACTCCCACTCCCACTTCCTCTCCCACGTCCTCTTCCACTCCCTCTCCCATTTCAATTCCCACTCCCACTTCCTCTCCCACGTCCTCTTCCACTCCCTCTCCCATTTCCACTCCCACTCCCACTTCCTCTCCCACGTCCTCTTCCACTCCCTCTCCCATTTCCACTCTCACTCCCTCTTCCTCCTCCCTGTCCACTTCCCATTCCCCATTCCTGTCCCTGTTGGAACTGTGGGATGCTGATACTCAATATGCCTACATGTAGTGACTGGTTGACATAGCGTGCCTAAATAATCCTTTAGCATGCTGAGATCATGAATATTTTATCAGGTAAACATTTGGCACACTGTTAGTGTCTATAGATGTAGCTGTCAATGCAATATGACACATATATAAACAGCAGATGTTGCACTGTGCAATGTGCCCAAGACAAATTCCCCATGGGGCAATAAAGTCTGTCTATCTATCTATCTATCTATCTATCTATCTATGTATCTACCTATATCTGCCTGTCTGTCTGTCTGTCTGTCTACAGTTTGGTCTCTTTATGAAACGTGTTCTGTGTTCTTTACCTTGTGGGTAGTGCATCCTGTCCAGCTTTTGAGGTCAAGAATGATGTTAGCTTAGTTTATCGGAATGTGAAGTCAATAAAGCGCTACGATATGTTTCCTCCCGGTGGGCGTGTTTGTCAGAGTGATGCGTGGCGCTCTGTCGCTTCACAACAGGTTTGTCAATGGATTCACAGCCACTGCAGATCAATAGTCTAACCAGACCAATAGAGGGAGGGAGCAGAGGAGGAGAGCATGGATTGTTTTTAACTGGCTCTCGTTACAACTCTGAAATCCTAGGGAGTAGTAGGTCTTAGTACTAGTAGTACCTAATATTATACCAGTAGCTTTATTAAAGAATGGGAAAGGGTGATCTTGCTGCAAGAGGCTTACAGGTCAGATCTGTGCC
Source organism: Amblyopsis rosae (assembly GCA_025399935.1). Taxonomy (NCBI): domain Eukaryota; kingdom Metazoa; phylum Chordata; class Actinopteri; order Percopsiformes; family Amblyopsidae; genus Amblyopsis; species Amblyopsis rosae. Next base: position 16,020 of record JAODTR010043684.1, on the reverse strand, counting down.
TTCTGCACAGAATAACATAATATCCCAAAATGCCTTTCACATTAGACACTACGCATGACTGCTCTCCCCTTCCGCTGAATTAGTTTGAGGCAGATCTCCGTGGTATTTCGGGTGCTGACTCGTAAACAAATAGCTATGTTGTGTGGTGCCTGTTGCATTCAATTATCTATCAGTCTGAGCCATGACACAGGAACATGCTAAATAGCGTTATGTCGGTCAATGGCTCAAATCAGGCTTGTCACCTTTGGCACAGCACACGGCGTACTATTGATGTTGGATGATCAAATGAAAAGCCTAACTAGCAGTTGGGGACAGGGGTTAAGATCTGCTCTATTGTCTCTTAGCCTCTGTCTTTGATTCTAGTGATATCCTACTTAATGAAGAGACACATTATTATTATTACAGATGAAGCAGACTTTCACTTTGTAAAGCACTTTTCATCTGGTGCTGTAGAGTAATAATAATAGTACTGGACATGCTGTTATGCATGCAACTCTAAATAAAGGGCTAATCTGGAGATTCACGTTTTTAACATTTCACCTATTTTCTGCTTGCCGATAATGTTGCTAATTGTTTATCTAAATCTTGGGTTAAACCAATCAGAGTGACGATACTGTCATACACTCATAACTGATAACTCAAGCTGCAGTCAGCCCTTAAAGTAGTAAACATAATCCATGTGGACATACTGTTAGCCACAACAAAAAGCCTCTTCATAATTTCATATTTGTTTTTGGCTGAGACAATGCACAGAAAATGGTAAAGCAATAAACTTGAACTGAACTATTAGTTAGATTTGGTTTTAGTGATACAGACATAGAACTGTATCGTCAGGATACATTTTGTGACAGCATTATGTGTGAGTTTGTCATACCTTGGTGAATATGTGCTGGATGAAACTGGAGCCCTTCCTTGTAAATAAGGAAAAACAGCAGAAGAATCCCTCATCACCTCCACATCAAGGGAGCACACTTCTTGGATTTCAAAGCCAGCCAATAACCCAAAATAGGTCACCCTTGCTTGTCGGGGAGCAGCTGTGTTCATTTGTGTTAAATTGCCATGCACGAGCATGAGTCGTTTCCAGAACAGTTGGGAATTCCCAAAGACTCCGACAAGTTCAGTTGGAATGAATAATAGAGGGAGTTAGTGGAGGGAGCCGTGCCTAGGAGGAAGACTAGTGAATAAATAACATGCGAAGGATCGCCATCAGGTAGTACTGGCATCGTAGGCCGTGGTGGTGAGGTGCTGCGGGGGTTAATCTCTCTGCCATAGACGATGTTACAGTCAGTTCACAAGTGTGGAGGACAATCCGAACACATTATACTGTCCTTGTTAAGATACTGACTTGTTAAGCAGACGTGGCACTTATCCCCCTCTCAGATGGTCTTAAACTGATATTACATGTGAATGTTACTTGTATTTAACTGTTTGAGGCGCTAAAGCACTCTCCATCAACTCACATGCAGAAAAATATCACTTTATACCCCAGCCCTTTACACACACACACACACACAGGTTTAATGGTTTCGTTAGGTAACGAGAAACTGATGTCTTGTATTATTGATTAAGGTTTAAGTTATGGGTTGTCAACTGTTCATTTCTATGTAACAATTCTATTATCCCAGAGGTTTATTAATGACGTAAAATTGGAAAATTCTGTCCTACCCCTGAAGTGAAACAAACCATCATTTATTCTTCGCCTTCTGCAGACATGTTCGCCAGCTCCAAGCTGAAACACAGTGTCTCGGACAGTGCAGACAAAAGTGGCGTCAAAAACCGTCTCAAGAAGTTTATTACCAGACGGCCATCCATGAAGACTCTACAGGAGAAAGGAATTATCAAAGGTAATGTTTCCAGACAATATGAAGCCGTAAGCATGATGGTTCAATCTAAATCCACTTTGATACTAAAAAATGCACTATATCACATTTGTGAGCCTCCAATTGTTATACTATATATAAATAGGCTGTGCTTAATAATCTTATTGTTATGAACTGTGTGTCATAAAATGCATACCTCTTCAGTTAACAGTCCCTTCTCTGAAGGTTCCAGGCACACACAGTTACTGCGCAATTATAGTTATTATATGACTGGAAAATCATCTCTCCTTCCCCGCATTTTAAAGTCAAAGAACAGAGGTGGCTACAACATCTGCACGCTGAATGCACTTGACTTGAATGAACCACAGCAATCAGCTATATAGCAGCTATAGCAGATAGCAGCAAACCCGTTCCTCGGAGGAGGAACTAATTTATTGAGCTTGCGGTTGAAGGAAAATACACCATTAAAGGGCATATTTAAGCACATTTGCAATCCTTAGAAGAAGGTAACGGTATTTGGAACCCCCCCCCCCCCTTCAACAGCTTCAAGGAGACCCTTTAATGTTGTGTCCACGGGACAAATGGCGGATCAAAGGAAGAGGACGTTATTGACAGGGCAAATGGAAGACTTGTGGATTAAGGAGTGGGGCAGGTGGCTCCCAGACCGTCCTTTTTGGCAGAGCTGGTGGGCAAGACACTTCAGAGAGCATGCTTCCTCATATCACGACCCCCCCTCCCCCCTCCCCCTATCATTCTTCTGAATGCAAATTAAATCCATGCGACAGGAGGGTTATTTGAATTCCTTGAGGAGGGGTAATTTTTGCTCTGGTCCCCTTACCCACCCCCCCTCCCAATGCTTATCTGCTGAGCACGGGGGAAAGTTATTCTGTATGCAAAGGTGCCTTGCTCCCAGTCATGTATTTATTTGGTGCACACACACACACACACAGGCACACACACACACACACAGGCACACACAGGCACACACACACACACGCACACACACGCACACACACACGCACTCACACAAACACACACACACACACACGCACACGCACACGCACTCACACAAACACACACGCACGCACGCACACACACACGCACGCACACAAACACACACCCCTCCCCCCAGTGTGTCAACAAGAGAGGGGCCGATCTTTGATGTTCTCCAAGCTGGAGGAGAACGTCGTCTCGTGTTCCATGCTTTCCTCTCTACCCCTCCTGGTTCACTGGTTGGAGGCGGTTACCATGGCCACCGAGACACACAGGGATTTACTGCCTTGCTGCAGGGCGTGGGCAGGGAAGACGTGTTCGCTGGAGGAGGCCAGGAGTGATGAAGCAATGGAAACGCTCGTGTAAGATGGCAAATGCGGCTCCGCCTCTGGTTCAAGCTGAGTCACATGGGAGACTCAGGGTTCATGGGAAGAAGTGGCAATGATAAAGAATCTAAGATTTCACACTGGACATGGTAGTTATTTAATACCGTGGCTTGTTGGATATTGCCATGATTCTAGACAGAATGGGATACAATGGCAGCTGTTTTTCTCTTTGAAAGGGACAACAATAATGTAATAACATTATATGAAGTATATGAAGTATGAATAACTAAAAGTCTAATTACTGTAGAGAACCACTTTGCATCAAACAGCGATGGGTGTTCCACTAGAGAGGATAGGTAGAACTAAATGAACTGCTCATGCTGTTTGGTTTTGAACAGACATCATGACCGTTCCTGGAACGTGACACAGTGCAGACCTTGAGATATCTGATAAGAAATATACACATATGTACATGTGTTGGCATTGTCATAGAAATACTGTATTTTCTAATGTTTCGTTTTCTCCTAGATCGCGTATTCGGCTGCCACTTGTTGACCCTTTGTGAACGAGAAGGAACCACAGTGCCAAATTTTGTTAAGCTATGTTTGGAAGCTGTCGAAAAACGAGGTATGTTCTCAAGTTATGCCTTGTGTGGGAAGGGGGGAGGGAGGGGTCTGAAATATAGGGAAGGGTGGGAAAGGTTTGAAAGAAGTGTCCTTATTCTGTTCTTGTTTGAGGAGTTTGGTGTCTTCTCCTGACCCAAGCCTATCCACCTCTTAGAACAGCATTTTATCACTATTTTAGCAATCCCTGCTGTTTATATTATCTTTCCACGCTGTTGACATTTTCATGCTCATTTGACAAGACCCACAATCCTAAGTGCTTGCTTCAGAAGAAGGGTGTCTCGGTCATTGATATTTGGCTTTTTCACACAGTCTATCTGATCCAGAATTTCCCAGGCTCCCTAACAAATCAAAGGGGCAGAAACCTGTGGAAAACACTCCTCAGCCTACAAAATCAAACTAGTTTCTGGTTCCCATCCAAAATGGAGTCCACTACGGATAGTTTACAGCAGGCCAAAATTGAGAGTGAATTATATGTTTGTGTAATGAGTTCCGTTTGTGGTTTTGGCTGAATATTTGTTAGGGACTATTAGTTATCGTGCGGTAAAAAATGTGGCGGCCCGATAAAGTTGCTGAGAAAATAAAAGTGATTGAAGGAGTCTTTAACAACAGCAATTATTATTTAAACTTCTGTTATGTTTACTGATCCATGAAGGACTTCAGCCTGGAAGTTAACAGGCCCCTAACACAGGCTTCAAAGGAAAAGCAATAAACATGTTTTTCTGCAGCCAAACAAAATGTATAAAATTAAACCGAAAGTGTCCAACTGTGTAGAAGGATCCCCTCCTGTCACATGTTGGGACAGGCGGTGTCTCCATCGCTGAGACAATGCCACCGCCCAGCGGGCCTGCCCTGGACAATCATTAGTGCCATGCCATCAGTGGGCAGAGGAACATGCCACCCCTGCCCTTCCTCGGCCTGCCCCAGGGCACCACGGGACAGCGGGCATTTTACCAGATGTGGGCGAGGGACCCGGGGATATTTAGATGTAGCCATACCTACTGGACACAGTGGTGTCGTGCTTTAACACACCTACACTAGTGAAGTGCTCAGCTTATCATGTGTTTATTATGTGATGTCACGATAGTACACCTACACTAGTGACATGTACAGCTTATCATGTGTTTATTATGTGATGTCACGATAGTACACCTACACTAGTGAAGTGCTCAGCTTATCATGTGTTTATTATGTGATGTCACGATAGTACACCTACACTAGTGACATGTACAGCTTATTATGTGTTTATTATGTGATGTCACGGTAATAAACCTACACTAGTGAAGTGTACAGCTTATTATGTGTTTATTATGTGATGTCATGGGTGTATATCTACACTATAGTTTATTATGTGATGTCATGGGTGTATACACTATAGTTTATTATGTGATGTCATGGGTGTATACCTACACTATAATTTATTATGTGATGTCATGGGTGTATACCTACACTATAGTTTATTATGTGATGTCATGGGTGTATACCTACACTATAGTTTATTATGTGATGTCATGGGTGTATACACTATAGTTTATTATGTGATGTCATGGGTGTAAACCTACACTATAGTAGTTTATTAAGTGATGTCAAGGGTGTATGTCTGAAGAGATGAACAGTGAGCAGTTTGAGATACAACTCACAGCAGAACAAGCTGTCAACTACTGCTACTGAGCTGGCTTGGGAGCTCAGTGTTATGTCCTTGGATGCGTGGCGGCATGGCAACCGTGCCCTGTATCAAACTAGTCCTCAGAATCTCGCAGTGGTATAGAGCCATGCGGCGCTTCACTCCCAGAGCCTGCCTGGGCTGACGGACAGTTTGTTCTACGGCGTGACCAGAACAATGGTACGTGCACGCTCTCATTGAGAGCCCTGGTGCCGTACGTCATAGCTGCACTGCTAATGTGCAGCGCTGTGTAGCTCCATGCAGTAGGGTAGTACTGTACTGTAATTCTACAACAATCGTATGGACAAGGAGAGAAATGGTAGCTGGGTTTACATGGGTTCTCTTATTGTCTTTCCCAATGGAATCTTTCCGATTGACGATTTTGGGTACCTGTTTAAATGGGATGTAATCTAAGTGCGTCTGGTGTTTACATGGGACCGCCCCCTAAACTTGGCGTTAACACGGCGAGTAGTCTGGTCTATGCTCCAGCCCCCATATCCGTAAATTGCGGCGCTCGAATGCAATGGAACAGCAGACTCAGAAAAAGAGAACAAGTTAAACGATCATGAACTAGACCAATTTATGAATAGCCGACTTGTCTATATGTATCATAAAACCTAAAGATAACAGGGTAACAACATAATTCTACCCCAAAATAATTGTTTTGAGAAATGATGTTTAATTAAAAAAGTGTAATAAACATTTATGTTAACACCACACAAGCAATCAAATCCTTTAGCACGTCTCTCCATGGCCTGTGTATTCATCTTGCTAAGATTAATCTTGCCATTACATGCTTCCCCTGTTTAAAGAAACACTCTCACTGGAATAACACCTGCTTTTCAGAGACAGAGAATTTTCACAGAAACACCGACTTGCGCTTTGCATCACAGTTTTCATACATTCAAAGGAATAGGTAATCACTCTCTCCTTGCGCGTCTCCTCCCAATCTCCCCTTGACCCTCCCATGAATGCATACGCATAAACAGGAAAGCGCAACTTGCTGTCCTGCAGTTTTTTAGCCATGCACATGTATGTTCGTACATACAATGCCATGTTTTTACCCGCAAAGTGCGGCGAAATTCCGCCTATAAACATGTGCTAATACGTTAGTACATGAGGCCCATTATCTAGCTCATATTGTGACGTGTCTCGCTAGCAAAAGGCCAACACCATAGTCACTGTACTAACTCCTATTCACTTATTTGTGCGAGTCGCAACGGTTTTGTCCAGTGGCGGTGCAGAATAGCCTACCAGCATCACACAAAACGTAAGACGGAGCATGCTCAGAAGAACATTACCAGGAAGTAATAGAGTTTAACCGTTTACATGGTAGACTTCTTCTTTCAATCAGGTTATGGAACGGGTTAGGTTACTCCTCTGCTTCGGACTGAAATTTAACTCAGGTTTGGCGTTTCTCTTCCGATCGATGTGTTTGGATAATTATTTTCCAGGTTGGGCTTTTAACCAGATTCCAATCTGTATAATACTATCCATGTAAACACAGGTATTGATGAGTAGAAGATCTGTATCTGAATCCAAGCATAAATAGAACTACAAATCTGGAGGTCTGCAGACTTCAGGGGTGAAGCTATTTGTACGACACTCCCCCAAGATGACAAACATATAGGCGAAAATACACTAGAATATACATTGTTAATGTCTCCAGAGGGAGTGAGCAGTAACCTGACATGCCAGATGGATTGGTGGACACAAGTTCATCTGACCTAACAGACCTTGACAAAGACTTTGAGAGAGTTATTCATGCTTTTATAACATCTCGGTTAGATTATTGTATTTCGTTATACCTGGGAGTAGAGCAGACATCTTTAAACTGCCTTCAGCTCGTACAGAATGCAGTGGCTCGCCTTTTGACTGGCACAAAGAAACAGGAACACATAACACCAGTCTTGGCCTTCCTTCATTTGCTTCCTGTATGCTTCAGGATTGATTTTAAGATTTTGTTGCTTGTTGTTTTTAAGGTTTTAAATGGATTGGCCCCCTCATATTTAAGTGAGCTTCTACATCGGCATTCCTGAGTCAGACCACTGAGGTCTAAAAACAAACTTAATCTGGATGTCCAAAAGGACAGGCTAAAAAATAGAGGGGATTGAGCTTTCGTGATGGGTCTTCCCATCCTATGGAATAGCCTACCATTATTTAATCGAGAAGCACAAACTTTATATACTTTTAAGTAATTGCCAAAAACACACTATTTCTCTCTGGATTTTAATCCAAACTTGAGTTGGCATTACATGTTTGTTGTTATTGTTTGTTTCTTGTTTGTATTTATGTAATTATTCTTTAATTATATTTACGTAATTAGGACTATTTGTATTTTTGTAATTCTTATCCATTAAATTAATATATTCGATTTTTTCCTGTACTTTGGTCAACTTTGGTTGTTTAAATGTGCTATGTAAATAAAGTGGACATTGACATCTGGGAAGACGTCAATCAAAACGGTTTGAATAGAGCAGGCACTCAGAAAATGCTTGGCAGTTGATTGGATGAACCATGTGTGTTTCATCCTGTCCTCTCTTTATAAGAATGACTAAATCAGTCAACTTTTATTACAAGACTCAAGGTCTTAAATAAAGAATAAAGAATGCACTCTTACTTTATTGACATAAAACTCAACGGGTAGTCTCACAACATGTGCGCCTTAGATGTTGTGTCACACCAACACGCACTAACAATAATAACATTATATTGTAACAATCTGTAGGTCATTGTGGTTTTCAAGTAGCTTTCGCTCCACTACTAATCCGTCAGATCAGTTGTGACTCTCCTGACTGATTCTCGCGGCGAAATCAGACTGATGCTTGCGAGATCAGGTTGGCCTCATGAGGCTAGGGGTGCAGAAGAGTGGCGGTGGACCTGGTTTATAAAACCTTGCTCTCTTTTCATTCACGTTTAGCTAGCTCTCATTGCAACTCTGACATCCTGCTTGCTGCAGCTCTAATGCTTTTTGTTTTCACAATGTGTGGATGTGTGGTGTGCTGCATGTCGCTTAACTACTGCTGACCATTTGACCTGCATTGCGGTGCATGTACCATGTCATCTACTGCTCTGAAAGACACATATCTTCCAGGCCTGGAGGCAGATGGGATCTACAGAGTCAGTGGGAATCTTGCTACGATCCAGAAGCTGAGGTTCATAGTGGATCAAGGTTGGTCCACAAACACACTCAACACAGTGATTATAGCAGTGTTACATATGCAGTCACTTCAACAGCCAGTGTGTCCCTGCCTTAATTAAGCCCTATCTTACTAGGCCCTTTTTTTACTTGCAAAAACATTCCCTTTCATTACATAAGGTTTTTGAAGTTCTGAACAAGTTACCCTCTTGAAAACGAGCACCCCTGATAACGGGGGCGCCCCCCCCATGACACTATTTGAGTTATTGTTAAAATACACGTTTGATTGCCTTTATTATACACATCTGGATCGCCAAGCCTCTCTGCTATCAATGTAATCTAACAATCATTGCCCAAATGTAAGAATGTTTCATAGTCAACCTGAATAAAACACATATTGCATATTTGCATGTGCAAATATCGCTTGTGCACTTAACACGCGCCTAAATAAGTATTTTTTTATGTCAGGAAATGTAACATATCATACACCATCGGAAAGAGCGCACTCACTTTGTTTTAGCCATAGTAAATGCTTCCAGATAGCAGCACAACTGGTAAAAACATCTTATAAACATCGCGACACGAATTACGCTTTTCGAATTAGAAATAATACACTTCGCCTTATCTGTGATGAGTTAGTTGAGAAAGTTTGCCCTGGATCGACTGAAAAATCTCTTTTAAAATGATATTCCATGAACAAAAGCATTGCAAGAACGCATTACTGGTAGTCCATTTTCAATATTTTAGGGGTTGTAGTTCTATGATAACTGCTATCTAATAGATATGCATGCAGTCTGTGAAAGACTACACCGGATCTATAACGCCACTTCCTTTCTTCCTGGAATTCAAGCGAATATTTTAAGGGGTCACATGTCAAATTTGGCCAATCACAGCTCTTGCTATTGAGCAGGCATGTGAAGTTACGTCATCCAAAGACGCCAGGAATGGGATTTCTCAGTGAGGGATAATAAAACCTTTGGACTCAGATTGTAGATTAGTACACATATTAATGAAATAATAACATATATAAGCACATTTATGCATACTTATGGACTTATATGTGTATGTATAAATCCAAACACATTTAAACATTTGTGACATTCATAATAAAATCCTTAAGTATTTTGATATGTTCACTCCCAATGCCCTTACCCTTGACAAATATACTCATCAAATGTTGTATTGTAGTGTAAAGGAGTTCTGAATGCATAATTCCAATAAAATATTGATCTACACCAATAACATTATGTCAGAAAGATATTTATGCTGTATTTGAGCTTCATTTACTAAGAAGCAGTGTCATCCACATGGAATATTTAACCTGAATTGGAATCTCACAGGAATATACATTTTAATACCAAAATAAGCTTTATAATTATATAATGGTATATGAATATTAAATTTGATTAAGTTTGTTCAAATTCTGTGAATGTTTGTGACATAATTTTCTTAGAATCTTAATATTTTAATATTTTGTGTAAGCATTCCAATTGTTTTTAAACTGTAACCCATAGTTCAGCATCCACGTGTGTTCGCCGAGACACATACAGTACATATACATTGGCCGTTGTTTGAACGCACCTCAGCTTTTTACCGCCATCCCTAAACACTAGGCAGTCCTGTTTGTAATGTGAATCACAACATTGCTATAGTTTTTCCTATCTGAACTTCGAGGACAAATGTACCATTCAATGAACAAGAATGGACCCTCTAGGTTGTGGGTGTCTTGCAATGTTTTGGGAAGCCGGAAATACTGTATTACTGAACAAAATTAAAATATTCAACTGACTCAAATCTGGCATCTCTGGTGTCCATGTAAACAAAGAGTGAAATTAACAGAATATTAATATGATCTAAGGTCAGAGTTCAAACCGCCACCTAGCGTGGGATTAAAACCCAAGCTAACCAAGGCGACAGCCGTATTAAAGACCAAAAGACAAACAAACCCCTCCTCTTCCAAAACAAGTCATTTTCTCTGCGTGAATTAAGTGCCCCCGTCTCCCCTGACAGTACCAGATGATCATCTGGTAAACGCTAATTGTCTCAGTAGGTGGAGGATGGCAGGTCTCCAGATCAACTCTGCTCTCTAATAGGAGGCTCCGTATCGGGAACCCTTGCCTGCCACCCCCTCCCTCCCTCCCCAGACCTCCCAGGCCCAGGGAAGGCAGCTCGGCTGGGGCGCGACAGGGCCGCGCTTCGCCTGTTGTTCACCAGGGGGCCGCGGCGGTCTCAGCTCTATTAAAAAACAGAATGAGTCCCAGACAAGAAGAGAGACATGTGGCATTAGACCTCTGGGCAGCCAGGGGGTAAGTGGGGAGCGGGGAAGGGCTGTTAGCATGCGCGGCGTGCTGTTAGCAGGTAAACATTAGCATAGTAATTAGCCCTGGATATTTATGCCGAATTAAAGCGCTGTTGTTCATCGTGTCTGCCCTCCCTCCTCCCCACTCCGTCTCAGAGGAAGAGCTAGACCTGGATGCCAACCAATGGGAAGACGTCCACGTCGTCACCGGGGCGCTCAAGATGTTCTTCCGGGAGCTGCCGGAGCCGCTGTTTCCCTTCAGGTTCTTCGAGCTGTTTGTGGAGGCCATCAGTAAGTGTCATGCTCTGGCTCCTCCCCCACAGGAAGAGGAAGCTGCAATACACATGATATACTCAAGGTTCCTCTTCCTGTGTGTTCTATTATGCACACAGTATGCAAATGTACGCATACTGTACAATACAAAAATATCACACACACAGTAGCTTGTATACTGTACTGTGTGTGTGTGTGTGTGGGGGGGGTGATCCAGAAGTTAATGGTTTAAACCCCGCTATCTCCTCACCTAGAGTGTAGGTGTCCCCGATTAGAAACTCAGGACTCAGATGCAGGTGCTGAGTAGCTTCCATTCCTCTCTACCTCTCCCCCAACAGGTCTCGCAAGCTAGCATCTTCTCTACAACACACCCAGTCCCCGCCCCGAAATCCACATGCAGCTTTATGGACAGTAGTGATACAAAACTTAGAAGGCAGAATAACATTGAGTAGTGTCCCTTTAACAGAGATATTATATCAAAATGGCCAAAAGCATCTCGTTGCCACTGGTCAGCATTGCTGGCACCAGGATGAATAGTGTGCGCCATTATAGCCTATCATCTTTTTAATAAACCCAGTATCACATTGGCTAATATGTCAGAATGGTGGTTGATATTCAGCCAGAAACACGTGTGTGTGTGAGTGTGAGTGTAGTCTACTGTGCGTTTAACATTGTAACGTATTCATGTGGGCCTGCGGTGTATTAGCCTTAATCCTGTTTACAGTGTGCGCCTCTGTTTGCCTCTGGAACTCTTGTCCCTCAGGACAGCTTAGAGACTATCTCGTTTATATTAGGCTATTTCTCTCTGCATGAACTGGGGAGGCAGAGGGAGAGAGGGAGAGAGGGAGAGAGAGAGAGAGAGAGAGAGAGAGAGAGAGAGAGAGAGAGAGAGAGAGGCCAGTCTGAACTCCAGTTGTTAAGCAGCGAGTAGATGTTCCTGCTGTGTGCAAAATGCAGCAAGAACAGAGAAATATCAGCAAAAAGAGCAAAGACCTGAACCTCATCCTTTAAGCCGGTGACAAATGTATTTATTTATACTGTACTGTATATATATGTCATAATATTAAAATGTATTGGAAAAATGTATAACGTATTTACGTAAAATACATATACGGAAATTAGGATTTGTCCAAAACTGCAAGATTGCAACATACTGTTAATTATGAGATATTGGGTCTAATTAACAAAGCATATTTAGATTCATACTGTATTTTAAGTGGAGCGTTTACTACTTTGACAACTACTTTCATATACTGTATGTGGAATGTTGAAAGTAAGCTCTTAGTAAGAATACTTAACATTAATTGTTTATTGTCTACATGTTAATTGTCCAATAATAATAATAAAGGTGCTTTTATTGTCACATACACATAATTTAGCAAACGGTGTTCTCTGCATTTAACCCATCCCAAGGGAGCAGGGATTTTGACATTATGTTCTAAACTTTATTCTACTCTAGTTGCTCAGGGTGTGATGCGGCGGGCAGGTGTGGGGATACTTACAAGCGTTTTGAGCGCTGCTACATTGGAGTTCACCCCGGTGTAAACCCCTGGAGTACACAGACAACCTCTGGAGTTTACATATTCCAGGACCCCCTCATAACCCGTAGGATATGAGGGGGTCCTGGAGACCCTGACTGGAGTCCTGTATGCGGCTCCAGTAGGGGACTCCATTGTTTTGCTGGAAGACTTCAACATGCACGTGGGCAATGATGGAGACACCTGGAGAGGAGTGATTGGGAGGAACGGCCTCCCTGATCTAAACCCGAGCGGACGTTTGTTGTTAGACTTCTGTGCTAGTCATGGACTGTCTATAACAAACACCCTGTTAGAACATGCTCGATGCTCATATGTGTACGTGGTACCAGAGCACCCTAAGCCGAAAGTTTATGACTGATTGTGTGATCATTTCATCTGATCTGAGGCCACGGTGGTTGGAGACAGAGCTGGAGGCTGATGGGGGATCCTCGTCAATTGTCCTGGGGGAGGTCACTGAGGTAGTCAAACAACTCCACAGTGGAAAAGCCCCGGGGTTGATGAGATCCGTCCAGATATGCTAAAGCGTTGGATGTGGAGGGGATGTCTTGAATGACACTTCAACATCGCGTGGAAGTCGGGGAAAGTGCCACTTACAGGGATATCACACTGCATTATTGTTATTATCATTATTATCAGTCAGTATTATCATTATATGGTCTTTAGAGTTAATATATTCTTGAGGGTCTGAAACAAGACGTTTGAACAATTCTGACAGCTCTATAGCTCTGTCAGTCCATGTCAGTATTTACACTTATGTGAAGCTTTCTTCTGCAAAACAAAGTTTGTCTCGGCAAATTCCACTAACTCAAATGACATTTGCCACATGGTGTGAGTGTGGTGGGGTGGGGGGGCAAGGGGAGGGGCGCACACACAAATCTATTATCAAATCTGTTCCAGCCCATACCAAAGATAAATTCTCATAGCGGCCGTGGCAGCAGATTGCCAACAATCCCAAGGTGGTGGAATAATTTTGCAATAAATATTTACATGCTTGGAATGTAGGCCAGGATACCCACTGGCACCCAAGGTGCTTCCATCCTGTTAATCAGATAAGCTTGCGTGCCGATGATGGGTCGCAGACAGCGTTTAGAAGACTAATTAGCAGAGGAGGAATCCCCCTCGTAGCAGGAGGTGTAATTAGGTTAACCTGCCATCAAACAGCGAGGGGAGGAGATCGTCTAAACGCGGCGCTGCTAAATTAACAGGTCTGGTGAAGGGAGCACACGTGTCTCTGTAGCACCTCAGTTTGCATTTCAAACAGCGAGCGTTTTGTAGTGTGTGACATCTTCAACTGAGCTCAGAGATAAAGACATTAGTTTTAGCTGTGCTAACAACCCCTTCGCTGGGCTGCCGGGACTCCGGTATAAATGCTGTGAAATCCTATTTTAAGATGTGTTGTATTTATCTAGGATTTGAAACGTATGTTGTCAGGGCAGGAGTCACTCTAAACAGGACGCAGCAGCAAGGCTGGCAAGATAAACCAGGGTTCGTAAACGTAACGCACATAAGCAGACGTTAGTCACAAGCCACAAAGGCCATCCATCACCCTCCATTTAAGATTGTGTGAAACAGTCTCCTGGTGACGATGGGTCTTCATCATGTGGCCATCTTGGCTGAGTGGGTAATGGGGTTGCAGGAAGGGGGGGGTTCCTCAGGGTCTTCCTGGGCCTTGTTGAAATGAGCAGTGGGATCATTAGACCAGCTCCATCGCCCCTGCAGCCTAATTGAAAGCCCCCCGGTCACCATGTGACCGTACAAGGTTCACCGTGCCTTAACAGAGGAGCATGTCTTCCATGCAGATTGTGATGTGCCATAAAACAGAAAACTTCCCAATAAAGTCTGTGCTATATTATTTACTCAGCGTTTTGCAGTAATGAGATGCAAGGCATTGCAGGTCCCTTTTCTCCATGTTACTGTGTTAAGGCATCGTTCATACGCACCATATCTGATGCTGGTGTCGTCCGCTATTCATTCCCTCACCTCCCTCTGCCCCTCCCCTCGCTCGAGGTTTAGAGAGCTTCTATTTTTTTGTGCGCGGGTCCTCAGGTGCGTGTGGTCTGCTTCTCTTCCCTGTGAGACGCTCGTTCTTGGATGGCTGCGAGGAGCAGCTGTGTTTGCAGGCCGTGATCCTGGCAGCGGAGCAGCAGAATCTATTATTCATGCGGCCCTAGTATCAGAGCGGGGGGATCTGGAATCTCCAGCCACCTGTCCCGCAGACAAGCATGCCTTTTTGTTCCTAGAAAATCAATGCAAACACTGATGAATTGAGTTTTATCTGTCCTGAGCGCCGACATCCATATCTTTTGAAGACCAAAGCCGCGGGGAGTGATTTGTGTTGTTTTTGTTTGTAACCGGGAAGTGTCACCAGGAAATGTTTAAACGGACGCGGAGGTGTTGCTTTGTGTACATAGCTACGGGCTTACAACCTTGTGTGAGTCTGTTTTTACTGTGTGCTGCAAAGTTCACATCTCTTTGTCTAGAAACACATTTGAGCGAGCGTTTGTAAAAAGTGTGATTCTGTTCATTTGAATATGCTAATTAGCAGTAGGCATATTTTCCCTGGTTGTTTGGTCGTTGTCTGTGCCCTTAGTTACCATGGAAATGGAGTCATGTGAATTTGTAACTGGGCCACCCAGGCGAGAACAGATTGCATAAATACTCATCTACAAATGTTCGTCAAACTTTCCGTCATATACTGTATATTTGTCCTGCTAGATACAGTCAAATATCTTACATAAACAATGTTAGGTCAGTGTTTCTGGATTGTGAAATAACAACATTCAGTATTGGCGACCTGATGCAAACGTTTGTGGCGCACGCAACATTTGAACGTTTTGTGTAAACATTAAAAAACTCATTAGATTTAAACTGTTACCCTCCGTCCAGCATTATTGTGTGTTTGCCGAGAACGACCTCCTCAGACAGTTTGCTTATGTTTGCGGCGAAATCAAAGCAAACGAAAAACTGCTTGAATATGTTTGCAAACGTTCGCCAATCCTGAATGCAACTCTGTCGTCTGTAGGCGACAATAGGGTGAGCTGGTCCAGTTGTAGCTCTGGGCCATCTTGGGAAGAACACCTCATCTCCTCCTTCAGTTAATTGTCAACTATCGTACATATTCATCCCCTTGCCTAGTTTTAGCGAATGTTCATTATTGTAAAATGAAGCAACTGAACCAACTGTAGCAGGTTGTCTTTATTATTTAGTTTTACCTTGCATGCACGCTTGTTAACCATGCTAAAAAATCCAGCATAAACTAGCATGAATATCATGCTGGTCCAGGCTGGTTCATACTGGTTAGTGCTGGTGTAGTGCTGGTCCAGGCTGGTTCATACTGGTTAGTGCT
>JAODTR010043673.1:0-19297 GCA_025399935.1 Amblyopsis rosae | reverse complement strand
GTCCCTTGCTGAAGCTGCTGCCCCCGCAACCCGACTCCGGATAAGCGGATGAAGATGGATGGATGGATGGATGGATGCATACATGTTGCATTATACATTTTTTTTATCAAACTGATGACAAAAGTTGTACTAACAAAATCAGAATATATATTTCGGCAATGCAAGAAAAGAAACAATTTTTTTAGGGAGAGATAAGCTGGCACAATTTTCTGCCACTTTTATGTGTCTGTCCATCTATTTTATAGATGTTTAACTAGTGTTTATCTTTTCTTTTATACAGTAAAGTTATGTTTGCTTGTTTTGTTTTTTGACTTGACTGATGATCTTTTATTTTATAAAGTTGCGCAGAACTAGCTCCTGGCTAGCTACCAAGCTAACGGACAACGCTAACCTACCACACCGGGTGTTTAACACCATGTTTTGACACCGGCGGAACGGTGAGGGCGTGTTCAGTCTGCCTGGACATGGACTACATCTTTGTCTGATCCACCGGGGGAGTGTACCTGTATTGGTTACTGACGTGCTTCGACGCTTCTGCTTGCCTGGTCTACACGTGATGACCTGGGGATGGCGGTGGTCATGTCCCTCCACCGTATTATTCCACCTTATTATTTCACATTTATTTATTTTGCACACTTATTTTTATTTTATTTGTATCCTATATTTCAGAAATGTGTGCTCCTGTAAATGTTTTATGCGAATGCGAATGTCTTTGTGTTAATATTTGTGTATTTACAATTTAAGATGTCCTTGTGAGTTATTATTATTATTATTATTATTATTATTATTATTATTATTTCTATGGGTTTCTATCTCCACAACTTGTACCACAACCCATTTCCTTGTATGTCTTGTTCCAGCTATCAGGACATATTGAGTGACTCCATTGTCACAAGCCCTGATTTCAGCCATGACTGGCCTTGTCAGCTAGCAACTAAGAAGACGGATTATTCACTGTTTATTTAGCTTGCCAGGACAATCAGTCTCTATCTTTGTAGAGAGTGATATCAGATCCTTATGGTGTACATACCAGTAGTGTCACAGTGACACTTGTCAGATGCCTTACCTACTGCGTACACCTCTTTGGTGTCCTGTTTCACCCCGCAGGCACCATTGTGTTTACATTTACACGTTAGGTATTTAACTGCCGCTTTTATCCCAGGTGGTTTGGAATAAAATCAACAGAGGAATAAGGTCACATTCCAGATCGTCCTCAATAAAATGCTAATAGTAAAGGGCTCTAGTAAATAGTAATGGCTCTACTGTACAACAGACCCCAGGTCATGCATTAGACTAATGTCCTTTACAATATTTCTGTATTATACATTCACTAATACATAATTTAGAACAGTTTTATGTCCGTCACTCTTTAACTCACCCATTACTGTACATAATTAAGGCTAAATTAAGAAATGTACTTTTATTTAATTACTTATTTTGTATGTAATTTATTTTGTCATATTCTGACATGTTAGCATTGATTCAGTAATGCAGTGATAGGATCACATGACTGAATTTAATTACATTCCATGATTTGAGGTACAGTATGGTATCAAAATAAATCTAGTGCTCTGTTAATGTGATTTCTTTTGGTCTCTGGCAGACATTATTATTACCACATTTTGTCATAACATCAGTGAGATCCCATTGGATGTAATCCACTACTCTTTGTTTGTCAAATAAATACCTCATATTGGGGCAGGGGAGCATATTATGTGATGTGCCAAGCTTTTTCTCGTAAAGAAAAACTCCTGTTTGCAAGAAATAGGGCTCCACTGCCAAGGCTAACAAAGAGAAACACAAAGTCCCCAAACATTAGCCAAGCACAAGCCTGCCTCTCTCTTGTGCACAGGGTTTAGAGAGAGGCTCAGGAACTTGTCACTTAGAATGACTCCATGAATAGGACCAGGCCATTTAGAGCATGCTGTTTGGCTGTAAGCTGTTATGACACGGGTCCTAATACCGCTCTTGCACTTGGCCAGGGCTTTAGGTTAAAAAACCTATTAATGACTAGGAAATGGTGCTGGCAGTTCAAGCCTGCAAAGACAAGAGTGGTCCTTTTCTGCCTGGCTGAATAGGAATGAGTCTGACATACGTTTCACAGAGGGCTGAGTGGATATCAGGTCCACTCTGGTTCACACACTGAATCACTAGTGTTCCATGCCCTAACTGACTGTCTCTATGATATCTGTTGGCTTGGCTGCCTGACTACATGGCTTTCTATTTGGTTGTCTGCTTACCTGGCTGGCTTCTGGATAACTTTGTCTGACTGTCTGTCTGTCTGTCTGTACACCGCCTGTCTGACTATCTCTGTCTGTCTGTCTGTTTATTTACTTTTTAGCTTAGGGGTTCATTGTAAGTCACAGGAAGCCAGTCCCCATGGAAAGTTACTATAACAGCTATTGAGTTTTTATATATGAGACAAAATATAATTAAATTGGGGCCGTTCTTTAAATGACAGCTTTTGACGGGTACATTACACATAACCAAATCATTTTTTATGTTTATAATAATATACAAGCTCCAACCCTTAACTCCTCAGGTGACTCATTCAACATAGAATTCATTCATTGTTGAGGAGGATTTCAATACGTTGCTTATTTACAATTCAACTGAATCCGTTTCACACACACACACACACAATACAGGTCACATATTTAAAGCCCAATCAAAGTTCTCGAAAGTAATTCTAAATGCAGCACCATTGACTTGGCCAATGATAACATGGCCACTTCCTAGGCACATTCCCATTACTCATATGATGGTCCTGCTCAAATTTCAAAACTGTATAAATACAGGCCAGCATGAATATGTGAAGCATTCAGAGGCATCTTAAAGGTAGATTCAGCAATTGTAAGCTAATACACTTTGCCACAATCAGTAATTATCTCCGCATGGTGCGCTAGCTGTCCTTCCTGTGTCTGCTGTTTCTACACTGGCTTTGTAAATGAGAAGACAAAGTGGTGCAGACCACACCGTACAACACTATCCCAGCCTTGGCAATGCATGTCCAACATGAGGGGCGGGTCTCTCAGGGAGCTCCAAGGGAATTTGAACAAATTGGAGGGAAAATTAGGGAAAACACATACAAAAAAAGTTTGTTAAAACAATGCTTATAATAGCCAAACTTCTAAGAAAGATAAAGATATGGAATACAAGTATAGATAAGATGATTAGGGTAAAACTAAAGAAATGCAGTGTTTTTTTATACTTGTTTTTTGTTTCTTTACAGACATTATGCAAAAGAGGGGGCCCGGCATGAAGCCTTAAAGCTAGCTAAAGCTGTTTGGGGGGCCTTGGCATGGAATTGTTTAAGACCCACTGCACTTTTGTTTGGCTAGAGTTCAAATATCAACCTTTCTCCAGCATGGCTGACCACCTTTTAATGTTGAATATGCATCCATAGATCCATGCATATACAGTATGTTAGAGCTTTGATTTCCTCAAGTCAAATGAAGACGATTCATGCAGTTCTGTAAGGTGTCATATTTTGGAGTGACCAACTGAAGTGGCAGTAAGCTTGGCCTTGAGGTGCATATGCACAGCTGACGCTATTGGTTCCATATTCCATACCGAGGGTAGAGTTTATTTCAGCAGCACTAACCCTAACCTGGCAAGTATAGTGTGTGTAGCTAATTGACTTATTTCAAGGCAATGAGATCCTAACAGAAGTAAGCAGTAAATAATTGAGTTCATGACCATGTGTGAAAAATGTTAACCATACTGTATCTACTATAACTGTGAAAGTGAGAAAGGAAAATACAAAATGGGGCATATCTTCCATACAAGTGGATATCCACTTTCATGTACAGTACTGCAGGCCAAGAAGCCTTTATTGTTGTGGCTGTGCATTCTTATGGGAGATAAAAGCGAGACCACAACAAGGTCATAGCGGCTGGCAAAACCACACCAAATGATTGTCCCTGTCAAACCAGGTTTGGTTCAGTTGCTTGTTTGTTTATCAGCGGCTAGCCTCTTTGGAACTTGAGATGCGCTCATACGCCTACAGTAAACACTGTAGCAATAGAGGAAAAGTGTTTGGTCTCCCTTGGCTTATTCTAAGGTGTTCTGATATCACAGGTAGGCTAAACAATAGCTTTCCATTTCCCAGTTACATACATATTTTCTATGTTCTATCAATGTGAACTCTTAAAAGCCATTTATATAACATTACAGCCATTATTGTTTTGTCCCTGTTTTTATAGATGATAGAGGCTGGTCAGAGGGCAGAGAGACAAAGGCCGTTATAAGGTAGTGGAAGTGAAACTCAGATAATTGCTTTCCAATGTCTCCTCATGTTAACAGATACATTACTAAATTGTATGTAATTGTGAATGTATTATTTATCAATTACATTTCTACTTCATGTAACTCTAATCTATTAATGTTCTTCCAAATGTGAATACATTATTGAACAGGATTGAGGCATGCTGTGGAAAATAATTGGTTTTTATTATTTTTTTCCCCTCTCTAAAATTATTAAGTATTTTATTACTTAAGCTAAACTAAGAATTTTGTACAGTTTGGGTGGTGCAGCAGGGATAGAATGTAATGGCCAATTTACTGGAGCAAGGTAGGGTGTTTACAGTAGATAATCACTTCCAAGTGGAAATCTGCTGGCTAAGGCTAAGCTATGCTATTAGTGCCATCTAATGGTCATGGATAGACACATCATGTGTTGTGCTTAGCATTATTATTACACATACAAAAATATATAGGTACATTTTAAATGAACATGGGTATAATGTCTCTAGATACTGTATATACTGGAGTAATACTTACATGTCAAGAACACAAAATATAAACACTATAACTAGACAAACACCTTTAGAAACAGTGTTTAATCTGACTACTGTAATGTGACATCTGCACAACCATCGTTGAGTGGCAGTACAAATCAAGAGCTGATTCAGCTTCATGTAATCATCCCATCCCACAGCTTTTGCATTTTACTCATGGATAAAGAGCTTAAGTGCCTTTGTGCCTTAATTACATGTATCAAAGTTCAGATAAAGGCTGCAGCTGCCTCAGTGATGTGTACAGTGCGACAACAAATAAACATGGCATTATCACAAAAGCAGAGCACAATGGGGTTAGTGCACAATATTGCTCTTCACGGGCGCTGGTCAAATAAGGCACCAAATGTAAGAAAACACCGAACGACAGTAGTCTGGCAGATACACACTTTTAAAGGCGTATGTTGATACACTGTATATCCGTTGCCAGAACAATTCACCTGCCGCCGTCTCTCAGCACAGCCATTCATGGTGCGCCATCCCCTCCTGGCAGTGCAAATCGACATGTCATCACTTGACTGTATTGATCAAAACTCAGGTGCAAAGTGGAGGCCCGCTGGACACCTTGCCTCATTTTTCATTTTTTTAAACCTCTTACTTTAAAGCCTTGTGGATTTTCACTGTGATATGACGCTCTGACGCTTTGGAGCTCAATGTAGGTAAACACTGGTCACAAAAGATCCTGTGAGCTCCTTTAGAAAGCGCAACAAAACATGCTTTAACTGTAGCTAGCTTGCTTTCAGTACGGCACAAACACAGGGCTAATGTGATGCTGGCTAGCCCCAGCGGCCTCCAATGCTCACGCTAGTGTTGTCTGCTGACAGCTCCTGTTAGGCCTCCATTGTGCGGACATGAGCGTCGAGGACATGAGGAGGCAGTTCAATGCACAAAGATGACATCGGCCAGCAACCCGGGCTCTGTTGCTGTCTTGTTCGGTGTCTATTATCTCGTTTCGCCCTGCAGCGTTGAGCTCCACACAGCTGCCTGTTGCTGTTAGCTAACTGCAACCGCTGCTCTCTCCATCATGCCTGATAAATGGCGATCCCCATGCAAGTCATCCTCTCTCGGCTTCAGAGGGCTGGGGGGAGTAGAGAATGAGCGGCAGGGGGAGAAGAGAGAAGTGTGGTGGAGAGAGGAGGGGGAAGATCCAGCTCTTTCAGAGACAGGTGCAGCTAGGCCAAGGTACAGGCGCCTCATAATAGCACTGACAGATGAGCTGGAGGTCTGGGCCTTTCTCAGTCATTCTAACACCCCACCACTACCAACACCACCACCACCCACATATTTCTCTAGCTAACCAGGGTGCAAACGGTGCTGTCTTGTCAACTTACACAGGTTCAAACAAAGACATAAAGCAGTAAGGATATAAGTATATAAAAAGGGGGGAAAAAATCTAATTAGTCTGTTTTATCCATTTGAACTGTTTAAAAACAAGAAGCAACTTACATAACAATACAATTTTTAATGTTAACAAAAGCATCATCACCATTTGTCCTGTTTTAAGGATATCTGAGGTTTCCATATTGTTCATCCTAAAGGTCATAGAGGTCAGAGAGACAAAGGCCTTTATAAGGTAGTGGAAGCCCTGTGTGCCAGGGATGACAGATGCCAAATCCTGATTGGCCAGTTCCTGCACGGAGGGGACTCTCTGTCAACAGGCTCCAATTAGTCCAATCAGAGTGGAAGGAAACGCCACAGAAAGGCTACTTTGTTAGTGCCACTGTTTGTGAAGCTGGAGGCCAAAACAAAACACAACCCGTAGTTCTTTTCACCTTCCTCGTTGACCCATACCAGATTTTATTGGGACAAATTAACTTGGGATTTGGTTCTGTTGTAGTTCTGCGTTGAACACTTTGTTGAGGTTCATTGTTGTGGACTTGTTGACTTGTTAATGTTGCCGTTGATGTAATAATCGCTGTCTCATATGTGCCTTTGTGTTTGTGAATAGCACTCAATAAGACCTATTTCCTGACACAAATATGTCAGCGAGACACATTTATATAATGTACAAACACAGGCACAGTGAGCCACCAGGCTGCAGTTCACATGAAACGTTGTTCCCAGCAGATGTGTGTGCCACAGTAACGGATATTGAGTCACGTCGTTAAAAAGGTTTCCCACTTCTGTCATAAACAAATGTTACTCATAGTATGTAAAAAAGAAAAATGGTTAAGATATGGTGTATGATGATGGTTACCACCAAATGCGAGTTATAACATTGAAATACTAAAAGCAAATAGACATTCATGTAAGAATGTGAATTTTATTAAATTACACAAAATGTACCTGTATAATACCTTGTATCATTTTAGAATTCTCAGAAAAGTATACTGAGATTTTGTGTGGAGTAGCTCATCAGCTATAGAGGTTAGTGAGTGATGGGATATTGACCCTTGACCTGAGGAAGTCATTTAGATGAAGAGGTATTGAGGGTCTGATTCGTGGTCAGAATATCAATAGAGTCTTGATACCTAGATGGCAGAGGTGAAGATGGATGGGTAATTGGGGAGGTGGGGTCGGGATGTTTTTCTCCCACTCTAGTGACCCTTTTGTCTCAAAGGTGCAGAGCAATCTAGCCTCGGTACAATACGTCTTTCTAACATAACATGTTTATTAAATGCTTATTTGTATTATTGATTCATTTGTCATAGTAGGTGCACAACATGTATGCACATTATCTTCATTTAATCAATCATTCTTTCATTATATTTGGTATATACTATAAATCAAAGAATTTTGATCTCTCAAATAAAATGAAAGCTTATATTAAAAATAGATGAATTAAAGCAACATCACTGTCATCACATTTTGGTTTGTAATCTTTGGTCATCAATGTTTTTTAGCATCTGTATTATTTTGGGTTTCTAGCACTTTTAAATAAAGGCCCACTAATATTATTACAGCCTTCCTATTGGAGCATGTTGTTGTGAATGGCCAGAGGAGTAGACGGGCACCAACCTCCCATAACGTTCTTCTGGATGCTCTGATATGGTCTTTCTACTGCACAAGTCTTCCATACTGAACTCAAACTGTTAAAGGTGTGGGCAAAAGTCTATATTTGGACAGGACATGCCAACTGCAGGGGAAGGTATAAAGTGATTGTAATAGTTGTAGCTGTTGTGTGTATGCAGTATTCACTTTTCCATGTGCTGAGAAACGTCTCAATCAATTTATCAGTGATCAAAAATCTGAATCTTGTAGGTGAATTCATTAAAGATAAACCAAAAATATAAACGTTTACTCACGACCTTGCTCAGAACTGGTCAGGCATGTGTGAATTCTTAGTCAGATTGCCTGTCAATCTGACTAAGAAAAGGCAAACACTGTTCCACGCACAAAGAATGCCAGCCCCTGGTTTGATGCAGAATGCTGTGTCGCTGTAATCAGATACTTTCAACATTGAAATTGTTGTAGGGTTCATAAGTCATATCTGAGGATCTCAATAACCTCTGTACCCCCCCTCCCCTTCTCCCTTTGGAACGTCAGAGACGGACACACACTGAAGAATCTGTTTAAGATCAAAGACTAGAGATCAAACATACTTGAGAGAACAGACACGGTCGTTCAGGATCTCAATCACTGTCTCCTAAAGAGGCTGGAAGAACTAGGCTCAGAGGTTCTGTTGCCTCCTCTGTTTAGACCCAGGGTAGAGTCCTAAAGGCCCCGCCCATGCTCCCTCTGTTCCCATGGCCATTAATCACCAGCCCTGTGGGGGCCAATCACGCACCGCTGAGGCCCCTGTCATCTCCATATCCTGTGTCTACAACAGGACCTGGCTAGCACCAGGGCAAGGGCGTCCATGGACAGTGCCAGAGGAAAATCGACTGTGGGACAGCAGTATTAATTACCAGTGACCTTCATCTTACGGTACTTCTTTTTTTCTCTCTCATTTTCCAAAACATTAAGCTCAAGGCATCTTTTGTTATGGGCCGAACACACAGTCTGTCTTACACAACCAGGGAGAAATGTTTAAGGGGCCTCTGAGATTTCCCCTTAAGGCAGCATTCTGAGAAAGCAGGGAACGATACGTCATTTTATATGGAGTGTAAGAATGACTTGTCTTACTTCCCCACTGGTAAAACACTTGTGTGAAACCTGTAGCTAGTACACAGCCAAATATACTTATCTCCGAACATGTTGGTGGTTCCTAGAATTAAGGCACTAAATTCAGTCCTAGTACTAAGAGTTTGCATCCACAGTGGATAGCCTTTCTACCCTTACTACTGTAGTCATCCACTGAAATGTAAAAGTGTCAGGAACTAATTGTGATGTCGAATTCATCATTAACAACAACAATTCATGGTTTCACAGTAGAATTCAGACTAGTTGGGCAAATACAATCGAATGAATAAATTATTCTTAAATTTGATTGGTACCTATGTGCAGTGGTATGCATTGTTTCCATCTCTAAATCCAAAGCACTCAATCAAATTGTTGTACAAACTACTGTACATGTAGCTACTAGTGTTAATTTCATCAGACGAAACTAGACGAAATATATCCGTCAACAACCTTTTTTCCCCTGACTAAAACAAGACTATGATGAGACGCCGACGATGTCCTTAAACACAGCCTGTGACTATATTAACATGTAATACTGTTGACAACACTAAAATGTAATTCATAATATGAAAACTTGAATACAAACAATTTTTGTCAGTAGACTACAAGGAGGATTATAGGCAATAGTTTCATTCAAACTGTGTGCTCATTCAGTTTAACGTCCTGTGCTGATGGCAGGCATGGTGCAGGTGCACGAGGATGGAGTAAATAGGACACTGGTGATGCACACAACATGCTAGAGAATAAGAGGCGCTTAGATGTCTGTTCGCATTAAATGCAGTGAGACAAACAACCCGGGATTAAGTAAATTAACATCTTGTTTGCAATAAACATGATTAGCTAATTTATTAGCAAACAATTTAGCTGTGGCATTAAGTATAAGATGTGCAGGCTGTGCTTTATATTCATTATCAAACCAGGACCGATTAAGACAATTTGGCTAGCAGGATGTGAATTAAATTAAATTTAGTGGCGAAACAAACATAGGACTGAATTGATTGGTAGATTGGCTACCGGTAGCATGCTATGCGTGCGACTCCTTCAAGTATAAACTAGGCTTAGTTAGCAAGCCTTTAGCTATAGCTACATATGTTATGCTGACCGTTTTTATGTTTTGTACAGTAGCTCTCATTTCCCTTCTCAAAGCCCAGAAACTGTGTTTTCATGTAAATTACATTTGATCTAGAGCCTATGTGAGATGAGTAATAAAATATGTTTTTTGGTTAGACTGACTAAAATGCTAAACATAATTATTCTAATGGTTTAGAAACAATTGAATTAAAATTTAAAAATGTGGTGACTAAAACTAGACTAAAATACTTAAGACTAACATCAGACTAAAATGCCCAGACTTTTAGTCAGCTAAAAATAAAGTTGGCAAAAAATGACAAAAACTAGGACATTTGAACCAACAGACAGGACTAAGACTAAGACTAAATAAAACAATAGCTGCCAAAACTCACACTATAGCTGCTAAAGTTAATTAGCATAGCTGGTTGATTAAAGCACATACTAGCTAATACTGTATACCTAAAAGTCACTAGCTGCCATTTGGGAGTGATCTGATACAAGTGATTGTGTAGTGGCTTACTTTCATTACCACACTGACTCATTATAAGATAGTATAGGCCCAAGGGCCCTCTCGTGGCAGGAGAGACCCCTTGATGAACCTGCTGGCTTATCGCAGGCCCTTCACGAGGCATCTTGGCCCCTCTAGGACCAGTCAATAATTTACTACAGTCAACTCACCTTGATGGAACAAAACTCTAGAGAATAAACTGCTTACAGTAAGACCTGGAGGTTATGGCATTCAGGCCACTCAAAAGACCAAAAAACGATATACATTCTGTACAACTCTATACAAACTTTGTACATTTAGAAGTAGGCTGCTGATTTGAAATGATCAAATTATCAAACAGAATTGGACTTGCCGACATAATGCAGACTAATATTCTTCCTAGTTGTCTTTGTCTATCTACTGCATTTGCCCTACAAATAAAATAAACGGTCTTTTCAGGGCATTAGTGTTTAACAGTGAATAATGTATGCCTCATATGGTTAATTAATTAGTTAGTTTCTCAGAGCTTCAGAGTTCCAGGATTTTAACCAGCAACCTCTATGTAATCTATGTATAGCTTTAAAAGCTAACATCCTAGCTTACTTTAGGATGGAATTGTACAGGTGTAGAAAGTCAGAATGATTTTAACCCCAAGCTACATTCCTTATGTTAAGCAGACAGATTGATCTGTGGCAAGGAGACCTTTGATGCAGAAGGTGACATCACACAATTTCCCCTGTTGGAACATTTTGGAATGGACCATCACATTCACCTGCCACTCACACTTCACTTAGTGGAAGAGCCTATTTAGCCTAAAGGAGGGGGAGCTCCCCGACCTGTCCAGCTTTGATTGAAATAAAGTGAATGTTTGAGGAATGAATGGGTCTGACAGAGCCATTTAACAGCAGGGAACCACAGTTCCACACATGCATGCACACGCACACACACGCATGCACACACACACACACACACACGCACACACACACACACACACACACACACACACACACACACACACACACACAACTTGTAAGCTTTAAAGTGTCCACAGCTTTGACTGACAAACCATGCAGGTCTTTATATGTCCCAGCATGAGGCTATACCAGCAGTTGCTTTGTTTACTTTCCAACTCCATGGGTTGGCTATCCCTTTACTAGCTAGCAGGGCACACCGCAGGGACACACAGACCAGCTTTAATATGCATGCTAGACACACATGGTTACATTGGGGCATAGGCATTTTATACAACTTGATTTAAGAAAAGTGTTTTTCATAAAAACACATAAATGGCATTTTTTTACATGCACACATACACACACACCCTGTCTGACAGAGGGTTTCGTCCCTGCTGTATTCCTAGCTAAATGAATAAGGTCCCCTGGGTGTTCTAGCCATGTAATTTATGACCAAACAAAAACCGTTGAGACAAGGAGTTATGGCCTGTGAATTGCTTGTGTTGGCTGCCCCATAAAAGGCATCACCTAGTCAGGTTCTGTATTACACAGGCTAAGGAGCAATGGGGGCCATGCTGGTATGTGTGTCTGTCTTGTACTTGGAAAATCAGCTGGAGTCCATATGGGTGGCCTGCTAACCTCTCCCCCATCATTGCCTTTGTACCCCTGGCCCGAAAATAATGCCTCAATGGCCAGTTTCCTTTTCAAAAGACAATATGGGGATAATAGGGGGAAAAAGTCATGGCTGTAGGGGAAAACAAATGCTTGTCCATCTCAATTAAACTGATTTTTATTACTACTGAGAAAACATTTGTTATTAGTTTACTAGTTACGTTAGTTTAAATGCAGTATAATTTATACTTGCCTTTAAAGGTATACTCAACTATTGCAAGCTAAATGTAAGGTAATGCTCTTTTTATGAAATTCAACAAATATCTCCCTGCATTTCGCCAGTTTACCGTTCTCTGTGTGTGTTGAAAACACAACCAGATACTTCTGCACAGCCCTGGCTCTGTAAAGAGAAGCATAAAAAAGTGACGATCACTGCTTGTATCAACAAATCCGTAGTACTACACTTTACTTCACAATGCATTTTGATGTGTGAGGCGGCGCTGCGGAAGACTGTGGAGCGATACTGTTTTGATTTGAGCTCGAAGTTAGCGTTCTCGAGAATGACTGACCCTGCCTGAAGATGAGACACAAGACCCAAGTGCAGTCGAGTTAAAGGCTGCGATCAATGCAGTAATTCATGCAAAATAAGCCCCAACCAAGCACTGACGAATATACTTTTCCGAAGCCTGACATGTCTGTATTGAATTCCTTCATTCACTAGTCTTATGTCTTCTTATGTATTCTAATTGTTTGAGATAGTGAATTTGGGGTTTTCATGAGCTGTAAAACGTAATCATCAAGATTAAAACAAACACAGACTTGAACTATTTAACTTTGTGTGTAATTAATCCACAATATATGAGTTACTATAGTTTATCTTAGCATTCTCTGTTCGTGCTAAAAAAATCATCTGTTACTTCTACACAGTTCTAGCTCTGTAAGGAACACATAAACAAAGTGGTGCGGAACGCACCGAAAAATGTTTAGCCCTCACAATGCGTTTCCAGTGTGTGCAGCGGAGCTTCTGAGAGAGCACCCTTAAAGAGAGGTGTTTATTTGAGTTTGAATTTAGCAAGTGTTCTCAAATTACTTATACCTTTTTACTGTATCATTTAAGTAGGAAAACCTTTATGCAAGGAGGATGCTGTGATTTCCCCCAACTGAATTCTGTTCATGGACATGATCTAATGCGTAGACCGTGAAACTAACAAATATATTCGGTGCAGAGTTCAATTTCCATCAAGACCAAGGCACTCACACTGTAAATGTTTGCTGTCTTTGTAATGTCTTTTGTTACATAACCAATTTTCATATTCTCATTGTCAGGCGGTACATGGGATTCTCATAAATCCAAAAGCCAATTTGCAGATTTACCACAAAATCTGTAATTACATTTAACTCCATGGCCTCAATGATTATACGTATCTCTTCACCATGCGAGCGGGGCAGCGTGCTTCAGCTTGTTTCCCAGGCTGTTTTTAGATGTGTTATGGTTATGGGCATCAGTCATAATGCCAAGGTCATGGCTTCTAGATGGCTTTTCCACTATTAGCACTCATTATAGCTCATTAGGCTTCAGCTGCTTGTCTCCTCACTCCTCGTGACAGACTCACACACACATTTATACACATGCGCCCCAACAGGGGGTAGATGGACAGGCGAATGGATACACACACACACACACACACACACACATGCTCGCCTTGCCCCATAAACACACCCATGCAATGCCAAATGGCAGTGGATGAGTGTTCCTAGAAGCTGCTGTTTGGTAAATGGAGAAGGCTGGGATTCAGGGGACTGGGATCGGGCAGCAGGTGGTTGAGTTTCACATCCCACATACTGAACCACAGGCCAATGTAGCACAGTGCCTGGAATACAAGCTCATCGACAGTGTCTGACACACTGCTACTGGGCTGTGGGGGGGGCTTCTGGTCCGGCAACCAGCATGGGGCTCCATCATGGGTGAACAGTCTTATGGCTTCCACCTCATGAAAACAAAGTGAATTACGTATACTTTCTGCAAACCTCTCGTCTAAGTTTAACTGAAATACCATGCGACTAACTGCTGCTTCTGACCCAGCTGTAGCTATACTTAAAAGTATAGTCAGCTATTACAAGCTAAATGTAAGCTAATATGCTTTTGTCAAATTCAACAAATATCTCTTCACATTTCGCTATCTTACTACGATTTGCTTCACAATGCATTTCAATGTGTGAGGCCGCGCCGCGGAGGACCGCGGAGGCCCGCGGAGGACCACAGAGCGATACTGTGTTCATTTGAGCTCAAAGTTAGCAAGTGTTCTCGAGAACTGACCCTGCCTTTAAAAGCTGGCCACTGATTGGACAGACAGACAACAGTTGATCGAGTTTAGTTATATTGGCTCTATGCAAAGTGAAAGATACATCTTAAAACAATAGGCTTAAGGGTGTATATGTTGACCTCAACAAGAGTGTTTTCTCTTAGTGGGTGGCTGCAGATGTCTTGGCCCTACTGTTCTGTAACTCCTTTAGTCTGGCCTAGCTCTGGTCTGCGGAGACCACCAGAGACCTCCATTATAAGTATAATACAGCAATAACCTTTCTCAGATTTCCCAAAATGTCAACTGAAGAAACTCTCTCCAAAGTAAAGCTTGGATGTGTGCCCATAGAAAAAATAAAGGGCCATGCTCACTTGCTTGTTTAACTGACAGCTAAACGATGAGCTAAATGCTACATTGCCACCCCAGTCCCAGTCTCCAGGTGGGTGGACTTTCTTTCAGTCTCCCCAGCTCAGAGTAGCTTCAGCGGGGGCTGTTTGCAGGTTCACAGGTCAGCGGTCTGGATGTCCTTCCCTGCTGAGAGCCATGTGTTGAAGCGCATCGGTCAGGAACGAGATGCTGAGAACCGGGAAAGAGACACAGCAGGAGAAAACTCTTTGTAAAGAAAGTGCTATGAGAGGTGACAGAGCCTATAAGGTAGTCATGACTAAAATACCTTTATCACAGTGATCCGGCATATCTACAAAGATGAACAACTTTATTCCCATCCAGTCTGTAAATACAAAAACAAATCTTAAATAATAACATTTTAAATAAACCCACAACAACCTCTTGAGAAAATGTGGCTGATTAGACTGTTTGAAGTTACAATGCAAAAGTTGCATAAACTATAAATGAGTGCATAAGCCTTGTGTGAAGTCTAATCAGACTTTGGTCTTCCATCAGGACAATATGAAAGTGTACCCTTCTTTTGCATTGTGATAAAGGTCTATTGCAGAGGTAGCATTTGCAGAGGCACAGTCCACGTTGTCAAACAAACTAATAATAATAATAATGCACAGAATCAGTTGTAAATGGTTATTTCCCACAGTGTGTGAAAATGTCAGCATACAAGTTCCAGTAGGTGTGGTTTACATCCAAGATGCCACTGTCAATACACAATCGCTTCTCTTATTTGCATAGATTAAAGGTATATTCAGCTTTTGCAAGCTAAATGTTAGCTAATGCACTTTTTGTCATATTCAACAGATATCTCCTCACATTTCGCTAGCTTACCGTTCTCTGTGCGTGTTGATGAAAATAAATATGATACTTATACACAGCACTGGAGCCGTACATTGTAACATAAACAAAATGGGGAATACCGCTCTTATCAACAAAGCTGTAGCATTATTCTTTTCTTCACAATGCATTTTGACGTGTGAGGCACCGCTGCAGAGGGCCGCAGAGTGATACTGTTTTGATTTTAGCTCCAAGTTAGCAATAATGACTAACCCTGCCTTTAATAATAGGTGCAATGCTTTCACTTAGGTCGCTGAATTGTGTTTACATGCAAGAACACATTCTGGGAAACTATAGCTCCTGAGATCACATTTTTTTCAGCTATCTCATGTTAGCTGCTTTTGTCAGTGGCCCCACTTAGCAAATGATTGAATGGGGAAGGGTCATGGATTTCTCTTTGCACACGCTAACACAGATTAATATCACATGCGTGTGTACGGTTATATACACACCCCTGGACCATCTCTTGTGTGCTATCCCTGTCACTGTGCAGTATCAGGTGAGCTTGGACTACATAGGCTACAATTCTGCTGTCAGGACGGCTGAGATTAATGAAGACCCTCAACAGTGGTCCTCTTTTTCCACTGCACATGTATCTTCAACCTGACATTGTCTGCATCAGTTTCCCCAGGCCATGCAGGGCTGTCCGACGTACTGCCTAACCATAACTCCACTCACTCGAATTATTCTGTTTATTCAGTTTCTTGTTCACCTTTAATATCATGATGTCACTGTGATATAAAAAGTACATAATGGCAATATTATACTGCATATTTGGTCCATGATTGAAACTGGCTAATGCTTTACAATTTTTTAAAATAAAGCTAATAATTACGAATTACTTTATGAATTACTAAATTCATTTTGACATACAGTATAGTGCCTGATTATTTTATTCCATTATTGGTTTGTTTACATACCAGGAATGCAATTTCATATGAAGTATTCCCAATAAGAAATCTAATGTGTTAAAATAGTGTTTGCT
Organism: Amblyopsis rosae; assembly: GCA_025399935.1. Taxonomy (NCBI): domain Eukaryota; kingdom Metazoa; phylum Chordata; class Actinopteri; order Percopsiformes; family Amblyopsidae; genus Amblyopsis; species Amblyopsis rosae. Next base: position 2,789 of record JAODTR010043673.1, on the reverse strand, counting down.
GACCCTGTCCTCAAACCATATGTCTCCCAGAAACGCCTTGATGTCTGATGACAAGTAGGGGTGAAGCAGTTCAGCAATGACACCAAGTTAACACAGGTCAACAGAAAGCAGTGTTGTTACACTTTGTGTCACTGTGGCCTACATAATGAAGTGACCAGCTATATGATATACAGTGCTATACATCATAGATGCTTATGCCCAGGGGATGACCACACAATGCCCGACATGTCATGAACTCTCCCTCTCTATGCACCTGCCCCAGGTGGGTGTATCAGGTGTTTGCTGGGACACACAATGGCTCAGATTAGCCTGCCCTGTCAGTGCAGCAGCCCATCATATGAAGGATGGGAACTTTATAAAAGAATGGATCACCTGCTAGCACACACAATAGGCTGGCCTTGTACTTCACACTCAGGGGATTATGTAAAGTATTGCCTGGCAGGAAAGCCTGTCGCACACTGCTGATGGAAGTATGTTTACGTCCATACACGCTTTGCTACACAGGCCAGTTGTCTATATATTTATATGTGTTTCATAACTTGCATTAGTTTATTATGATTCCAAGGTGTGTGTTATCATAATAAACCTATACTGTAGATGCTATAGGGGCCAGTTCATTTAGAAGTTTTGTAAAACGTTATATACTGTAGTTGTCAATGGAATAGGCTATAACTTTTTATAATATTTGTGTTGCCGAAAAAGATGGAGACCGTTTATTTTTAATATTTTCAACTGCTAAGAAGATTGCTATAAAATGATTCTGCTACCAAGAGGTGTCATTATAAAGATGTGGCCTTGACAAAGGCCTCACCTAGGCTAAGTGATGTTAACTACTGTTTGTCTAGCAGGGTATTTGTTGAGACAAGAATCTGAACAGCTTGTTGAGTGTACAGCTTCAGTGGGTGGCATGTTTGGTGACAAGACCAGAGCACACCGACAATACGCCATGCTAGGTGTCGGAGATATTTCTTATCTTCAGACGGCGAGCGCTGAAAGAGCTGTGTCTACCTGCAGCGTCAGAGCGTATCTCATTTAAACTTTAAAGAGTTTGCCTTCCACTGGGTTGTTAGTGCTAAAGTTAGCAACAGAATGTGTTCAAGTTTTAATGGGGTGGCCCTGTAGCAGTGGCTATTCTCTTTTTAGTGTGCGTGTGTGTGTGTCCAACAGTGCATGCAGCAGCTTAGTGGGTGTGTGATGGATATCTGGGGCCATACATCAGTCCCGGCGTGGCAGTGGGCCTGTGTAATTATCAGTTCTCAATGGGACGCTGTGTTATTTTTGCCCAGGGTGAGATGCTTATCTGGGCCTGTCAGCAGCCACCTGGATGGATGAGGTTTGCTGCTGAGCACATTCTCACCTTCCCACTGCGCTAAGACAAACTAGCCAGTTTCTCCCTGCTGTGCCCACAACCAAGACACATTAGCTCTCCCAGGAGAGTGGATTCTCTATAGCCAAGGTGAGAAAGTAGACGATTACAAGAAAAAGTATTACAGTAACCTATTCACAGAACATACTAGGTGTGATTTATTACTGTAGTAATGGCATACAAAAAAAAGGCTGTATATTTCCAATAAAGTATTACATTTCATACTGTGTTGCCTTTGCCAATGTCGTATAGCTAAGGTAATTCAGAGACGCGGGGTCTGTTCTAGTATTTTAAAGCTTTTTCTGTTGTATTGATCTATTCTGCCTGACATTAATGTATCCGTCTCGAGCTAGGTTAACTGTTTATAGTTTAGCAATTGCTGTGTTGATTATTGACGTCTAAACACTGCTATATATTGTTTTTGTCTTTGTTTAAGCCCGCAGGTGTCTTTATTTGTGTGCTGCCCAATGTGCTGGTTGTCCCAGGAGCCTTTCTGTAATTAATGTGCTACTGAAAGGTGCTCTGCAAGGTGTGTTTTTAAAAGGGTCACCCTGAAGCGTGGACACACACACACACACCACCTCTAAGTTGTGTTTTTCTGGGCCGTGTCCTATTATGTTTTTGCTCCGTGGTCTAGCGGTGAACACACTGGAGCTTTATTTGGTGTGATGATGAAAAGGTGACTCCATCCAGCCTGCTGACTTTGTGTGTTACATGGTCAATATCTCTGAGAAGATGCCACGGAAACTGCAAAACATTTTGTTGTAACTCAAGCATTGTTTATTGGGACCTTTTCTGGTGGGAAAAAGATTCATTCATCTCTCTCCTGCATTTCAGTAGCATGCACATTTCCACACTAGCCAGCGATAAGAAGGGCACCTCCATTGACTAATACACACAAATGTATTAAGTTACTTGTATACCTTTTAAAAACATATTACATTAAATGATGTCTCGCACTTAACATTCATTCTTATTAATATTCCAAAATCAGTATATCAGTTTTGTCAGATAAAATTATTTCTTGCTTTCAGATCAATGTTCAGTGGCGTAGTATGAGTTATGCAGAAGAACATGTTAAGTTTAAAACCTCATTTTGACATAGAAATGATATCTAGACCTGACATTATTGAAGTGATTTTCCTGCTCGATATGACAATCAATGATTGTAAGACACATTCAGGTAGTACATTTAGAAGTAACTATAGAGCACAGGAACACATATTAGGTTTTAAAAAAAAATGTATGTACGAACATAAGGATGCTCATAAGTATACGTGGTACCAGAGCACCCTAGGTCGAAGGTCGATGACTGATTTTGTGATCGTATCATCTGATCTGAGGTCGCATGTTTTGGACACTCAGGTGAAGAGAGGGGCAGAGCTGGCTACTGACCACCATCTGGTGGTGAGTTGGGTCAAGG
>JAODTR010043663.1:0-19300 GCA_025399935.1 Amblyopsis rosae | reverse complement strand
TGGGGTCCCTTGCTGAAGCTGCTGCCCCCGCGACCCGACTCTGGATAAGCGGATGAAGATGGATGGATGGATGGATGATATTAGGTATAACTGATACATATACTGTATCTGTGGCGTCAGTGTCAGTTTAAATGAAACAGTCCATATAGTATTAGTCTTTTCAAATGGCTGAATGGCAATGTCATTGTGTTCATTGTGTGTACGCAATGCAAATGATATTGCCATGCAATTCATTTGTCAATAATCTATATATTTACAAATTAATGGAATTCTGTAGTTCAGGTCAAATCTGAAAGGTTATTTGTGTTTTACATCAATTAAGTACCTATTGGCAGGGTTGGGTAAACGTTTTAATTGTCAATTACAGTTACATATTACCAGACTAAAATAACAATCTGTAATGTAATATTTGGAATACCTACATTTTATAACATAATCTGATTACTTAGGTTACTTTTAGATTTCTTCACACCTAAACATTGTTATTTGCAATTAACTGCATTGGCACGCCAAATTGTGCTGTTTCTGTGACCGTTTATCTTGCTCAGGGGATCAGATTAAAGTAGGACTCCATCTCAATTATTGATTGACGTTAATTAAAGGTTAATAAGAGAACAGCCAATTGTTCTAGGCATTTTCTTCTACAAACTTTCCTTTTAAATTTGAAAGTAGTCCTAGAAGTAATCATTTCATAAACAAAAAAAAAATGTATATATATATATATAAAATAATCTGATTCCACTATTTTAGCTGGTAACTGTAATGGATTTTTTTGTACATGTAATCAGTTACTTCCCAATCCTACTATTAGGCTACTCTCTGTAGCGGTTTTTTACATCCGAAGATAGTTACAGTAATCTACAGACCAGGAGAGATGTTTTAGCCTATTTTAGGACAGGATAATGATATTCAAAGTCACTTGACATGCGAGTGGCCTCAGTTGTGGTAACGCAGGTCGTCTCAGTCATTTGGCTGCAGGACAGGGAGGGAGAGCCATAGGGGTGGCTGGAAGAAAGTATCTGAGCTGAGGGGAAGGTGAGGAGAGGCGGAGGGAGAGACAGGAGCCTCCCCCTGCCCTAGCTGTCCCGTGGAAACAGCGCTCCTTTCCCAGACCAGCGATAGCGCTATCTGCCTCGGCCCCACTCATTCTGGCATTGCCCCGCTCACACCCACCTTCCCCCCGCCCCCACCGGCTTACAGGCTGTCCTCGTGAGGAGCCAGCCAATAAAGATAAGCTCGACGGAGGAGCCAGCCAATAAAAGATAAGACCCCGAGGAGCCAGCCAATAAAAGATAAGCCGCGGGACATGTCTGTGACTTCCTAGTCGATGTCTTTTTCAGAAGATAGAGGGCTCTGCGCTGATATGCCTGGCGTCACACAGGCATCCACGCATCCTCAGCACATATGTTGTGACATCAGACATGTATGCTACAGCTACAACATTGACTACATTATGACTCGCTAAGTGCGTTTTTTTACTGATTTATTGCTAAAAAGATGTGTTCACGGACGTATTGCTATTTATAGCATTGTGGAACGTATGCATTACAGCTAGGCCTAGCCTATAGGTCTACACACCTTGGAACTAGCCTGAATTAGCTCTGAGCAGATGTAGTAGACCACTGGAAATTCTTATTATTCGTATCCAACTTTATTGTCATTGCACATATTAGTACAAACAAGCACCGAAATGCAGATGACATCTAACTAAGAAGTGCTTAGCAGTAGTATACAATGTGCAAGGTAATGAAATACATGTAAATACTGTGTATGTATGTATATATATATATATACACATACATATATACTGTAGATACATACATACACACATATATTTATATACATACAGAGTATGTATATACATAGTCAGAATCTTATGTTTGCTATTAGTTGTCGTAGTAGAAGTACATCAGTATAGCTTACATGCAGATGTCATTTAAGACTCAGGATCCGTCTGTCTATATCACTTTCTTTTTCTTTATCACATAAACACACATTCGGAGATACAAACACACAGAAACACACACAAACAAACACACACCCTTCGCTGCTAACAGCACCCTAGGCTAGACCCTTGTACCCTAGTCGCTAATGACGGACAGCTGAAGGCACACTCCTGGGGCGCCAATTGAATTTGCTGGCCTGTAATTGGATTATGGCGGGCAGGGGAGGGCTTTTATCTCACCCACTCCCACTCCCACTCTCGCTCTCTCTGTCATTTTCCTCTCTTGTTTGTGCTCTCGTCTGGGTGAATGATGGACAAAAGAGAGTGCTGTCAACGTCAGCTCCAGGCTGACAGAGTGTGTGCGTATGCGTGTGTGTGTGTGGTTGCTGCAGTGTTGCAGAAAGCTTGTATGGGGTTTTTAGTGGATTGAGACAAGCGACTGTTTGTGTGTGTGTGTGTGTGTGTTTGTGCGCTGCTGCACGTGTGTATGTGCTTGCGCATCAACACGCGTGTGTTTGCATTTATGTGTGTTTTTTCTTTTCTGTTTCTTTATATCTGTAATTGTGCGATGCCTCTGTCTGTGCGTGTGTGTGTGTGTGTGTGTGCGCGTGTGTCTGTCAGGCTGCGGCAGGCAAAGAGCGAAGCATCACTTAGCTCATTGCCTCGTCCTTGCATCCTTTTCAGCAGGGCTCAACACCAGTCATACAACAAAGGAGCCATGCTGCGCTGCTGTCCCTCAGCCAAGTTTGCCGCAAGGAAAAGAGAAGATGACACATCGCAGATACAATAGAGCCAACCGCCACTGTTGACTGAAAACATCTCCTTTATAAGAGAGTGGGGAGGCTTTATCTCCAGGATTTGATTTACTTGTCGGAGGGCAGAGCGCACCACGAGACAGGACATTTAGGAGAGAGCCAGAGAGAGGGACAGTATAGGTCTAAGCCAGGGCGTTCTGTGTGGTCTAGCATGCACACAAGCTAATCCTCTTTCAGCAATCATTTAAAGGCAGGGTAAGTCATTTTCGAGAACGCTTGCTAACAATATCCCTCTGCACGTCCGCGGCGCCAGTCCACACATTGAAACACATTCTGAAGCAAAGCGTAGTACTACGGCTTATTGATATGAGCGGTTTTCGCCACTTTGTTTATATTCCTATTTACCAGGGCTGTGTAGAAGTATTATTAGAAGTATGTTTGAATTCCTTTCTGTGTACTATGTGCTAAAGGTTTTGAGTTACCATTGCTCTTTCATATCTTTGCAGCTTGGAATATGAGAGGTTCAAACTATTTGTGACATCACAAATATATACAGATTAGTCAGGATTAATCTTTTCCATGTTTACATGTAGGTGACATAGGATGATGGTTTACCTGCTTACGGTGTCACAAAAATTACATGAAAAAATGACCATTAATCTGGAAAGTCTCAGATTCTAGCACACAACCACATCACACAAGATGATGTAAAGACTGGTACAGTAATAAACGTGCATAAGACACCCATGGATGCAGGAGCGCACACAAGTCATTTGAATGTCTCCCATTTACAGTTTTTTTTCCGATCAAATAAAACACACCAGTACTGCGCAATTATATTCCTCACAACAATGTAAAATCAGACAATACATCAATGCACATGCAAAGGTTACATTTAGCTGTAGTACTCAAAATTAGAACAGAGCATATACTACTGAAAATACAATTTAACACATACTGTAAACACAACAAAAACATTTGTAAGAAAGAATAAATGTCAGTAAAAATAAAAACTCAAAGCATGATTTATTTGCATAGTTGGATCTGGCCTTCAAATCACAGGCTATGTCCTCTCTCACAAGACAGTGAGGGAAAACCTTTCTTGGATGGGGAATCCATCCTTGCTCAGACCCTGCATCAGTTTAGTCACATGCCTTCTCCATGGCTTGATTGAGGGGTATCTTGACATAAGGAGTATGTAGTGGCTTACTGTATTCACAGTTTGTATGTAAGTTGTAAGGACCTCTGTTGGCATGGTGGTGGATGGCCGCATTCTGCATGATGCAACATTGTAATGTTACCACCATGTTGGCCTGGGACATTCTAAATACTGTAAATCTGTGGCCAGTTATGTTTCTCTTTACCTTACAGTACTGTACAATGTTACCTTTCATTTCTGTTGCAGCAGGTAAACTCACCAGTTGCCTTTTTATAGTGCTTATGGCTGATTGGTGAGTTTATAGTAAAGCACCTAAGTGTTTGTTCACCTAATGGCCAGGTTTGATCGATTGTTTCAAAGCACTGCCTATTTTGATAGGCAGTGCTTTGATATTGCAAATAACTAACATTGTGTTAGATTTCTGTCTAATGTAGATAGTTTGTGTTTAGTATTTTGCAAATCATTGTGAGTAGTGTTTTGCGTGAGGCTGAGAATGTTCTTATAGTTGTGTAGATATGGGCTGTGGTTTTGCACCCTGGGTGAAAGGTTTCACTAACTGTGTGTTATTAAATATTTGTGTGTGTAAGCAACCAAGAAAAACTGTAATACCAGCCTTGCTTGTTCACAGTGAACCAGGGGGTTTGTAATGTGCATATTGGCTGTGATTTCACCACCATAATGCATGAGCCTGCCCCCAGGCTCCTCAGGACCACATCACATAACCACAGCTAGCATGTTCTGCTTCAGACCTGACACTAATGCTGACGTCTGTGACACAAACACACACACACACACACACACAGATTGTCACCTGCCTGTCTGGACTCTGTCTTGCTGTCACCTGAACATCTGGCCTCTGTGGAAGGGTCTGTGTGTGTGTGTGTGCGTGTGTGTGTGTGTGTGTGTGTGCGTGCGTGTGTGTGACATCGCTTATCTTATTATTTATCAATCAAGAGTATCACATGCATATACTACAAAAAGCTTAGTAGAAAACACAAATGAATGTGCTTAAAAACATGTGATGAATAATACTCTGTACCGTTAGGTCTATGGTACCAACATGCATTGCGTCCATTTTATATCCAAAATGCACCTAATCCACTTCATGCATGCCTCCAAAGCATCTCATTACACCAAAATGCAACCTCTATTTTCTCCTAATAATAACATGGTATACCTCATAGCACAATAAGCTAATACACACATAATCTTGCGTTTTTATTTACTGTATGTATTTTGTTATTGTTGACAGTAACATTTATGTAGTAATATTTATGTAGTAATATATTTGACAAAAAAGTTACATTATCATACAAAAATGACATTTCTGTTTTTATGCATAACGTAAATTATAGAAGTTGTATTAATGTGTATCATAAAATGCTCAAACAAATAGACCATGCCGTAACTGTTACCATACTGCTGTTGTGCTGTCGGTGTGAAGAGCTTATATAGTGAACCCAGTATTGACAAATGCATGTAAACGTATACAAAGCCTGCAAATTCAATCTACACATACAGATACTATGTATAGCTCCCGTTTGGCCGAGAACTCGGCTTCTTTCCAATGACTGACAGCAGACACACTTGACACTTGTCATGTTGTCAGTTTCCCCATCTACACCCCATATTCCCCTGGCCCTGCAGTCACTCCGTGGGAACGTTCAGGAATAGATCCACCTATCGGCATATTCGCACGGAGTCCTGTCACCTCCCTCATCTGACACCACCCAGCAGGCCAGCACAGTGTAAGTAATCAAGTAAACCTTTATGCAAGCATATCTTTCACAGCAGAGCATGTTTTTCTTTATTTGGAATAAATGTAAAACATATTCATATTCATAGATAAAAACAGAGAAACCTAACCTAGTCTAATGTGCAGACCTAAAATACAAAAAAAAGCAGAAGAAAGCTATTTCTGTCAACTCGAGAAAAACTATTTGTGCATGTAATAGAATATTTATGTATATGCATGCTTCATTATATTGTTGTGTGTGTGTGCGTGTGCGTGTGCGTGTGCGTGTATGTGTGTGTGTGTGAGAGAGAGAGGGACAGACCAGTAAGGCTGCAGACACAGTGTCTGGTCCCTGGTGAGAACTTCCAGAGCCCTTCAGTAGAGTGTGTCCCTCAACCACTGCAGGTTGGGAGACACACTCGAGACAAGTTAATCCCCAGAACCACGGCTTTATCTGTCTCCCCCTCCCAGCCCTCCAACTTCTTCACTCCCTCTCACTTTCTCTCCATGTTCTTCTCTCTAGTGTGATAGATTATGCACTTGCTTGATGCTTATTTGGGCCCCATTAACTCCATGTGCTCTAACGCTCACGATTCCTCAAGCTGTCCATGTACACTAAAATGTTTTTTTTAACAATGTTCGTGTTCTCATATTCATCGGTTTCTTAACCGCACTGATAAGAGGTTTACACTGTTACTGTTAAATGTCTATGGACTTCACCTTTGCAAGTCACCCTGTTCATATATTGATACGAAATTGGTAGATTATGTTGTCACTCAACCAACTGTGATAAGACAATATCTTGACACATCTGACAATGTGTCAAGATAACTAAGGTGAATAATGCTATTTTCGTTCACACTGTGCAATAACAAGATTTCATCTCTTATTTAAAGGCCCATGAATTTGGACAAAAAAGAAAAGCTTGACATGAAGATTTACATAAAAACAAATACACCTGATGAGATAGAAATTCAACTCAAATAGGATATTCTAGACAGACTAGACCGGTTATGGCTAGTGTGGATGTTATCTTTTTTACTGAAAGAGTTAGCCTGTGGCATGACGCACGTGTGTGCTTCACCAGACATTATTGTGCTGCAAGTTCTACTGCAACACAATAGAGGCCCTCTTAAACAAAGTATTTTAATGGAGATTGAAGGCAAAACATCAACTGTATTATATTTATATACTACCACTATGTGTTCTACTTGACCTTGATGCCTGATCGTACATCTAACTGTGTGTGTGTTGTAACCAGAACAATGTTGAGTCAGTGGCGATCGACTTCCTGACCTGCGTGACCTTTGACACCTCGTGCTGCAGAGGAAGCTTCACTCTCCTGTGCCTGGCTGGGGAGGACTTACTGCCGATGCAGGAACTGCAGTGCAACGCTGGCATTTCATATTCCATTACCGTACCAATGCATTTTGGGCTTATGCTCAGTACATTTTCTGAAGCTGCATGGAATGATTTAATGAACGATTCTCATTTGTGAAACGTTTACTTGATAGAGAGAAGGACAGATGCATTAATGGTGTGGCCCTCATGTATGTTTACGACTCCTCCGAAGATAGGTCACATGGCCCGGTGACCTCTTCCTATTCATATAGCCTCGTCTGTCAGCGCAGACTGACCTGGATATGGCGCTCACTCTCAGACCCTCTCGCACGATCCCAGAGCTGAATGCCTGAGGATTAAATTGTGTGCTGAGTGACAGGTCTGTTTTCTTTCTATGATGCGCTTAGTACTTGTGAGATTTACTTTGGGTGTGTGTGTGTGTTGTACCAGAAAATATTTGACTTATGGTTTTTATAATTGGTATCCATTTATAGGTGTGTGTGTGCGTGTGTATATACTTGTTTCAATTTTACCTGTGTGCATGCATCTGCTGTTGTGTATGTCCATGCATATGTGTGAACATGCATGTGTGTCTGTGTTGTTTTGCGTATTGGTTTTTAGTAATGGTGTTGAATGTGTAAGTACCTGGGAACTCGGTGGGTAATAAATACAGTGAGGCTTAAGAGCAAGTAAACACATCTGCAGTACCAGATTGTGCTATGTTCCCAAGTGGATTGAGGGAGTTAGCAAGATTGAAGAGGTTCAGAAGTACATATATCTGTCTTGCTGATCTTTTCTCTTATGGACGAGAAATACAATCACAAAACTAATGCACACAGTCTGGCTCTTCATATGTGATGATATCACCCCATTTTAGTCTGGGAGGGAATATAACAAAACAATATCATTGTATAAAACAAATGCTGGTATCAATTTAGGAATGCTTCTATATTTACCATTACACATAGGCGTATATTTCAGGGGGGATGCAGGGGATGTGTTCCCCTCAATATTTAGAACAAGTGTATTTGTCCCCCCCCCCCCCCCAAAGAAAGAGGACAGAAGAGTAGACTATATCATGTCTATGTGTGTTGACAAATATAAATTAGGTCTACAGCCTAAAGCATTCCACGTTGTTGATAACCCTTACTGCATTATATTCTATAGTTTGAATTGTGCCAGGGTTCCTAATGTTTTCCTTAAACATTTCCACCCTACATTGATGTTTAATGTAAGTTCAGCAGAGGTTTTATGGGTTGTCCTCAGAAGTACCACCATTTAGAGACACACTAACACTTTGAACATGAGACTTCATTTAGATGTTGAATTTGTGTTCCATCCAACCGTTTATTTTGGCTCTGGTGTCACAGTCATGCCTTTCCCTCAGGCCACAGTGCACCTCAGTCTGTGTACCCATTCAAGACATTTATTGTGTCAAGGTGCAAAGTGGGTTGCCATTCTTACCCAAATCCCCACAAAGCTCTCCTCTTTTTACCAGCCAGGACCACAGAGAGACAGGCCAGTCTTCACAGGTGCTGCTGGGAGAAGATGACAGCGGGGCTTAGCTCCTCTAGTGTGGCTCTGATGTTCTCATCCTATGAATTCCCCCGAGGCTGTAGCTGCAGCTACGCCCTCAACAACACAGGTACTGTTGTGTGTTGATGCTGTCTAGATCCAGAGAGGTGAATGCCAATAATGGCACGTAATTTGTGCTCCAAATACACGGGTCATGTTTAGGACTTTGAAGTGAGAGGCGCATCAATGCCAGCAAATGTCCCTGGGTGTTTGTCTTCATAATTAGCTCATCTTTTAACACCATGTGAGACATGCGTTCACTCACTTAGGAGGTGCGGACACTAGTGTATGACTGGAGAGATCAAAGGAAGGGTGGCTTTCAGTTGTTTAAGTTGTGGCTTGTCCGTTTTCTGTTACATTTTCTTTTTTGACATTATAATGCCGTTTAGTTTTATATTAGATGTTTGACAAACAATTATTCACAGTGCAATCGACATGTAAATAATATATATAGGGCTGTCAGAATTGAATTTAGATTTATTGCAACTAATCACACGCTTTATGTAATTAATTGTGATTCATAAATTGCATATTTTAACCTATTCAAAAAACAAGAGCCAGCTTTATGCACATTTTTGTATTTATTTTAAAAATAAAAGAAGTACAAACATTTGCAAAAAAACTGGCATATCTTGTTATAAAAATATAACACTAGGAAAAAAAAGTTTGGTAAAATTTTGAACAGGTGTGATATGCGATTTATTAATTGCAATTAATTACGTTAAGCATGTGATCTATTGCGATTATTCACGATTAAATTCAAACAGTCCTAGTGGGTGTATATTGTCTTCTGGGAAAATATATTTACAATATATTTGATATTTTTGCATGAAAAACAGATTTGTCAGCATTCAGCTATACATTTGATTCAATTTCATACATGTTAGTTTTTACACAATACTTTAGATAGATTAAATCAGATTTAGTTTTGCAAATCATTCATGCCTTCAACTGTTAGCATGCACACTTCTAAGCAAGGCTGACCTTAGAACCCAAGGCCTGTGCTGGTGGTCCAAAAAAAGGAAAAGGAAGTCACCATCGCCTCATTCAGTTGTTAATGCTTGACACAAGCAAAACAACCAGTTGTAATGAACAGCATCCGACTTCCTGGAGTGTGAATGAGCGAAGGTGTGATAAGCTATGCCCGTCTTCGTTTGCTCCTTTGTGACATCACCCGGTTGTTGTGTTTGGCGGCTGGTGTTTTGCTCAGGAAGGGAAAGTGTTCTGAGTCAATAGCCAGTCCTGAGCAGTTGGCATTTCCCATTTGGGAGCTATTGTCGTGAACTTGACAGTTTGTCATCCATATAGACCGGGTGAAATGGTTGAGATGCAGGTTAAGGAGTCACCCCTTAGCGTGTTTAATAAAGTGAAGAGGATATCTATCCAGTCTAAATACAACAGGTGAGATGTTCTCAGGCTCAGGGTGGATTCATCTATACCCAATGCGTTGGGTCCTTGGCAAAGATTTACTATAATTACATTGTATATTGAATGGCAGCTTATTTCATAGCAATGATATACGCTTATTTTGTAGCAATGCTGTTACCAGTTTACTTTATAGATATAACCTCACTCATGCCACTGTCATATTTAATTCTTTGTCTCAGAAGTAAGCAAAACCAAACACACTTTTATATCTGTGTTTGGTTAACTGAAGTCTGTGTTAGTGGGCATGTACTTCTCAGACTATACAAGGAGGTGGCATAATAGGACAACACTAAACAGAGAAATCCATTGCTACAGCAGTGGGTTGTCTCTTTGCTGTGCGTAGGGGGGCATCGAGCAACGTAAGGAATGCTAACAGTGCTTGTCTTTATTTAGCTCTGGCACCGGCTTATCTGCCTCTACTGAGGTTTACTAAACACTAGGTCATGCAGCCTAACCTTGTGCATTTAGCAACCAATTACAATTGAGTTTCAAACCCCTTGACTGCTAAGGGAGCCAATCCAAACGGAGTGACAAAACAATTAGCCAGTAATCATGTAGCTATTTCCCTGTGAATAGGGACAGACTAGAATAATATGTTGAAGGGAATGCACTTGACGATAAGCACAAGAAGCTCAGATAGAGAGCCGCCATCAACATCTATGGAGACACACTCTAATGTACAGTGTTAAGCCATCGCAATGAACTCAGTGAAACATTTAAATCCTATGAAAATCAGATATGTAACAATTGTAAACTATGAACATCCAATATGTATTTTCTGAATGACTTCTTTCATACATATGTCATAATATTAGATGCATTTTTACATATTCTATATGCTATTTTAGTACTCATACTTACGTTTCTGATACAAAACTTTTAGTATGTACAGACTATATGTATGTCTTACATCCTGTGTGTGAAGCTAAACTTGCATAATGCACAATTGTAGCAAATATGCACGAAAGGGGCCAAAATAAGAAAACACCCATGCATGTTCATGTAGTTTAATGTTTACAATATGTATAGTGTAAAACATTAGATTTTTCACAGTTTGTCTGTCATTTAAAACATTGTTGAGGGCTATACTGTATGTGATTTAGTATTATTTCATATTTATTATTAAGACAAGGGTATGTCGAATAAACTCATTCAAAGCATTCAACATTTTATCCATTTTCATACTACCACCCTGTCCACGGATAATAATGAGGTCAACCTTGTAGCCTTTTTTTTCTCTATTCCTCTCCCTAGATTGCTGGAGAAAGCAGCTGATGACATCATGAGACCCATGCTAGTCTGACTGTGTCTTGGTTGGTTGTGTCAGGCGTGGAGCCACACAAAATCTGGCCCTGCTACACACAGCAGTGTTTATGGAGCCAGGCTGGAGATTAGAATGACTGCGCTCTCTCTCTCTCTCTCTCACTCAATGGTTTCCCACTTGTTATTTTTTCCTTCAACTTCTCTCCCTCCCTCCCGCCCTGAAGCGCTTCTCGTTTTAGAAGGTGGGGGTCCCCTTATCGAAGGGTTGTAGACTGGACTAACAATACTATCTACAGTCTTGGTGTGTGTATGCATGCACAGAGTGTATGTCGTTACTTGCATTAATTCACGCCAAACATGTTCACAATTTATTTTTATGTGTATCCTGTCCAAGTGGTGAAATGAAATGCCGAATTGATTGAATTGATCAACAGCATCTTGTACGTGTGTGTTTGTGTGTGTGCACACTGAGGGAAATATTACCATGACAGCGGTTAACTTGAAAAGGGGCTCCCTGGTAGATATGGCTGTCGCCAGTGTTGCCATGGCTTCAAACTACATGGCCCTTATCACAACACTTGTTCCATAGTCAATGTTGCTGAGACATGGAGGTCCTAGCTCAGACACTAGAACATTTCATTTATTGTTTATATGTCACTGTGTTATATTTTACTGTAACATATTTTAGTCTATATTATTATTATTTCATTATAGCTTCTTTCCATATATACTGCTTTATAGCAAAGCATACCCCTCCCACATTGCATCTCCAAAAGGTTGGCTTCTTGTTAATGCAATGTTTCCCCCTATGATGTGTAAATGAATGTCTAATACCCGTGTGTGTCTGTGTGTGTGAATTTCTAGCCATGTATCTGTATTAGCAGTATACTAACACAACATACTGCTTATCTGTGTTAGCACACTGCTAACACAGATACTGTATGTCTGCATCTACATACTAGCATTGGTGGGTGTGGTGGAGGGAGTATTTGTGTGTGTGTGTGAGTGTGTTGTCTCCAGAGAGGGGCATTCAGGTACCATTGTTAGTGATATCGAATCTGTGCCTTGTGTTGGGTTGAACATTATGCTGAGCTCGGGTGTTCAGCAGTCGCTCTCTCCATTAATGCTCCATTAGCCAAATAAGAAGCCTGATTGGTAGGGCGAGGAGAGCTCTCCACTCTTAAGGTAGAGGGTGTGCGTGCGTGTGTGCGTGTGTGTGTGTGTGTGTGTGAGAGACAGAGAGAGCAAGAAAAAGAGAATTACACTAGTTGTGTTTATGTGGGCTATATTTAAAGAAAGGCTTGTTTTGGTGTTAACGGGTTGGCTGATTATCCGTAAGACGTTGGAGGAGAAAAGGTGCTACAGCTCCAGATGTAAATGAACAGGCCACTGTTGTGATGACAGTCCCCAACGCTAATGGTTGTGCTCAGGCCTTAAGAAGGCGGTTGCTGAAAATGTGATTAGCATCTTATTAGCTAATTAGCTAGCTATTTAATATTCTGTTGTACTCCAGGCCCCATAGGGTGGCCAACTGAAAAAGAGTGAGTGTACGTATACACAGTATATGTGTGTGCGTGAGTAAGCAATATTGATTGAATAGGACATTATGCCTTGATTGTGTATTGTGCTAGTCTCTACCACCAGGTTCTCTGGTTATCCCGTGTATACAACCCAGCATATACTCTGTGCTAGTTCATCTTCATTGTCTCAGTGTTATGTCCTGTGACCTGCGGTTACCTCTTGTTTAAGTTCACCATTATTCCGATTATCCACCCATGTCACAACCTCGAACCTGCCTGTGAATTTGTACCTTTGATTTGAGCCTTTCCATTGCCAATATTCTGTAAGTCTCTCTTCTGTTTTTGCCTGCCACTTATGAGTATTTAATACTGGACTAAGTGTGTCTCGTTTAAATGTATGCATTTGGGTATATAGGGATTTGTTTTTTTTTATGTACTGCCAACTTGGAACACTTAATACAACAAGTCTACATACAGTACATAACAATTATAAATATGTATAGCCTAACAAACATCTATCAATGGCATGCAATGTTCAATTGATGTTCAGTTGATGGTGGCACACAAAACTAGTGTGGCATAAAGCTTAGGCTATGTGACACAACAACACAAAAGTTTGAACTGATCTCACATATTTTATATGTGAGTTCATAGATATGTATTAACTGCATTTCATGAATCAGGTCAGGATTGCACACGTTCTCTTTTTACACCTGTGTGATTTTACGAAGTATATCGGAATTGAACAATAAGAATAATGAAATTTCTCTCAAATGTTATTACCCTGTGTATGCTCTGACCAATTAAACTGCATGTGCCAGATTTGATGATTAAAGCCCCCCCACCCACACCTCCATGAGCAATCATGTTTTAGACCATATACACCATATATAGATAATACATTTAGAGGGATCCAAAGAGTTAAATTGACACTGTTGCATACTATATATGCCACTAGATGGCATTATAACTACTTTATTCAGGGATTACTGTAAAAAGATTATTCCACCTTTGCAGACTTTCTTCAGAGGTGTCCATAATATAGGTTAATCAATATTGAATTATTGTATCAAACATAGTTCTTGATTGTTTGAATGTTTTTGGAATGTGCAATTATTGTTTAAATTAGATCCAGAAGTCAGATTAGGTGTCTCCCTGCTCCAACACACCTGATTCTAATTAACAAAGTTAGAAGTGAGTGTGTTAGAAGCCTGATAACGACCCATTCATTAGAATTAGGTGTGTTGGAGCAGGGAGACATCTAAAACATGCAGGGCTGCGGCTCTCCGGGACCAGGGTTCCCTACCCCTGGGCTATGTTATTGGCCTGATTTAATACATTCCTGCTGCCTCTGTTAGAGTTGGTAGCTTATCATTCACATTAAGCAATGCCACAAAAACAGACTTTGAGGCAGATGAATGTAAAAAAAAAAAAATCAAATAACTAGCAAGGTACAGGTATGATTGCATGACAAATTACAGTATTTGTCTACAGGTTGATATTATTTTTCAGTACACTGTTCAGTAGGCTAGAACACTTTGTGCTGTTACCTTTATCTTTTAGTGTAAATGAACACCAGATTACCGTTGTGAGTTTGTTACCTTTAAAGATGAAAAACCATAACCATAACCATAATGTGACATTGGTATGATGTAAGAAACACATCTAGCTATAAATAATTATATTACAGGGTTCCCACTAGTCATGGACATTCTGGAATATCATGGAATTTTAATAAAGTCTATTCCAGGCATGGAAAGTCAATGAATCTTAGAATGTTTTTGGTCAAGTCAGGCAATATATGTGAATTTAAGTGCTTGAGGAAGGTTACTTTCCCTAACAAAAGACACAGAAGAGGACAATATAGTAGAGTAGTGCATGTCTGTAGTTTTGACCTCAGCAGGGATAATAATAGTACATAAAAAAAGTTGATCTACAGGAGAATTTGAAAGCAATACAGAATGCCTGATTTTTTTTGTCACCTGATGCAAAAGGCACAAATTGTGTGTGGGAACCCTGACATTAATAATGGGTGTGATAGATTTACAGCTGGTGTGCGAATGTTCAAGCATCAATAAGAGTGAATATTACTGGCGGTGGGGGGCCCCCAAATAAAATTCTGTTTAGGGCCCCATTAAGGCTTGGGCCGGCTCTGTCTGTGTGACTGAGACGTGGTTGAATGTTGGTGAGTCTAGCTTTTTTCTGAACTCTTACCACTTGACTGCGGCTATCTGAACTATCCACGGACGTTGGGCCAAGGTGGAGGAATAGCTACTGTTTATAGGAATAGTTATAAATGTAAGCCATCGCTATTATCCTCTTTTACCAGTTTTGAGCTGATCTTATTTGAGCTGGGTTGCCCCCACAGTGTTGTGTGCTGTGATCTACCAGCCCCCCAAGTATAATAAGGACTTTATAAATGATTTTTCTGTATTTTTGACTGACATTATGCCTAAATATGATCGTGTCCTTATTACTGGGGATTTTATTATCCATGTGTGTTGTCCTGATAATTCAGTGGCAAAAGACTTTCTATACCTCATTGACTCTTTTAATCTTGTACAATCTGTGTCTAGCTGGCTCCACACATGAATGTGGGCACAGGCTTGATCTGGTCTTGTCCAACCCAACCTGTCTCAACCCACTTGGAATCAGAAGCATGCTGGTTAGGTTAGCACAAATTTCTAACGTCATGTTTATTGTTCGGTTAAGAAATGACTCCTGCCACGTGTTTTAACTATTATCTGAATTATATTTGTTTTTAATTAAAAAAGGTTTTTAATAAAGTTTTTATATTAAGAATGTATTTTTGCATACAGCTACAAGTCCATATAGTATTAAATAAACCATTACTTCAGATTTTTGACAGATTCTGATATTGATACAATTATTACATATTAATTGTATTAATCCATAATCATAATTTAAGCGACCATATTAGGCCTAAGGCCAAATATAGATGCCTAGTGGTTCCTCGGTTGGCCTGTAGACCAGTTTAAAATTATTTAATCTAATACCCATAAAGTAGTCTAGTGTACGGCGCGCTGATCGCATCGCCCTTCCAACATTCTACACTATACACATCATTTAATTAATATCAAATAGTCCACAGATCATTGTTTGAGTATAAACAATTTATTTAATGTCCAATGTTACAATACTAACAAGAAATATAAAGCTAAATCAAAGAGTTAATTATTATCCCATGAAATTGTACAAAGTGTCTTATCAAATATAATTATATTTGTATGATATTAGCTTGTAGGTAATTCAAACTACCAAATGGAAAAACTCAGGAATTTATAAGACTTTAATTGACAAATAAAATTCAGCAAAAAATTTTGATTTGCAAAATCACCAAAAATCAAACATAGAATTATCATCCTTAGGCTATACAGTACTACTATATAGAAACAATACATCTCTCTCTTTAGGAACGATGCCACCTTTCTGTTTTGGATCACTTTTTGGGTAACATAAACTTCTCAAATTAATTGTTTAAAGATTTATAGTTCTGTGTACAAGTTTGAGTATCATACAGGTTCTATTATTCAAGCAGATACAATGCATCTCCTCTAAGGCCATGCGGATAGACCCGGGAATCAAGAAGGCCCTGGTATTCTATTAAGGTGTGTGCCATATTCAGACCTCCGAGACATAATACTTTCCATTTGACAATGTAATAAAAAGGTATAACAGCACAACAACAATCATTACTTTATACTTTTAATAATTTAAGCGTATCGATGACGTATCGCAAAAGGACTACAATATATTGCCATATCGATATACTGTCCCACCCCTATTACGTGATATTGAAGGAACGTTTTAAACTTTTTTCTGCTTCATTTCTACCTATATTTTCCCATTCTGATGGAATGTCAGCAGGATTTGCATTGTATTCTTTGGCAAACCTCTTGTTGAGCTTTACCATCACATACTTCCAGTAGTCAGATGCCTCAATGCTTGCATCTGCAGCAATTATCCATGTAGGGAATATCTCTCTGAATTTTTTGTAAGGGTGCCACTCATTCTTTGTCTGAGAACACTTGAAGCAATACTCACTGTTCACAAGAGAAGAACATATATCAGTGACAAGTTTATTTGATTCATTTAACTTGTATTTACCAAGACCCTCTGGTCTATGTATTGTAGCCCAGTGCTCTGTATGTTCACCACCACCTGCCTCACAAGGAGCTTTGCAAAATGGACACTGTTCACCACATCCAATCACCCGGGTAAATAGCTCATTCTGGGGCTTAATATGAAGTTCTGCCAGTCTCATTTTAATGTCTATGTTTTCAGGTGTCCTCTTTAGAACTTGCTCCATTTCCGCCACAGATTGTTTAAGCCAATGAGCAAATTGTTCCTGCTTTGCATTATTTAGGATCATGAAAGCTCCAAGAGCATCTGGTGAAATGACCAGTTTATCACCAAGTTCTTTACAAATATCTCCAACAAATGTTGCTAGTGTGTTATTATTGTTCTTTTGGGCTTTTGTGATAGCCTTTTTGATGATGTCAATTGTTATTTTAAGATGTTTATTCTCCAACTCACACATTTTTGATCCACTTGAGAACCGTTTAATAATTTCTGAAATGATCCATCCCTTTACATAATGATCATATGAGGAAATGTACCTCAGGTAATTTTTAAATTTGTCTGCTGAAAGCAAGTCCTTCAAAAGTGAGTACTGGAAGAACGTGCGTGTGCTAAATTGCCCTGATTTTGTTCCTGTCAGCATTTCATCAATTATATCTGGACCCAATGACCTGATAATATAGTTTTCTACTGCAGGCTTTAAGCAGTTGTTTGTGAATTCATTTGCTTTCTTCTGACACTGGTCACGTTCATGGAAGAGGTCGTGAAAATCACCACAGTACTTTTCTTTGTACTCGTTGAGACAGATGCGAGGGTCATTTGCTTTTACAAAATCAGAATGCATTTTCTGGAACTTTCTGGCTGCAATTCCACAAATGTGCATCTTCAGATTAACTTCAAACTCAATATCTGTATTCATTTCTTTACTCTCATCAATCATGCGTAAGATCTCCTCAATGTATGTGTCATGGTAATTTGTTCTGCTCTCTACCCTTTCAGACACATATTGTGTGCAATCAGTCATAATGTTGTCAGCTTTTTTCTGTAAAACCATTTGGAGATTTTCATTTTTATATAAATTCTTTAACCATGTAGATATTTTCCAAGTCAGGATTATTTTGAAAGGCCCATTCCCACATTCACATAATGGTCTTTGATTTAGAATCTCACAGGCATGGCTTCCTTTTAGACTGAGGTTCTTCAACAGGGCTTTATGCACATTATTAAATATGTCAAGTGTTGTTAATTCTGTGTGGGATAATTTACTAACAATCTCATTCCACAACCTATCAAATTCTGTGTCCAGCTCTTCATCTGTCTTTTCATCTTTGCTCTTATGATATTTCTCAATCAGTTCAAGCACTTTCTTTTCTAATATCTCTTTGTTGCTCTTCTTAATGGCATCAATCTCTGTCATTCCCAGTTTAATGTCTGCTACTGCATTCATTTGATTAACTACAGCCCTTTCCGTTTCCATCCGTAGACTTTTCACACAGTTTGAGAATTCAGCTTTATATCTCTCAACTAGATGGACATGGCAATCTGTTTGCTCAAAGTACTTCGTCAGATTCTTAAGAAGCTCTGTCTCCCATTTTAACAACTCTAAATATGCTTCACTTTTTAATTTAGTGACAAATTCTCCAAGGTTATTTACCTCAGATTTGTTAACTGTGCTAAAATTTGAAATCCTGGTTTCAGCATTTCTAACCCATTCGAACATGTGTTTTTTATAGCTCCATTCCCATTTGTTGTATTCTGTACAAAGCCTCATGTATGCATCAGCCACCAAACTATTTCTGAAGCTGAAGATGAAGTTCTCATGTTTTACTGCTTTCCACAGGCTCGATGTCCACTCTTGAAACATCACAATATCATTAGCCTCACAATGGCTCAAAACACCGATTATGATTTTCTTGAGCTCATAAACAGCCTCACTGTAGCCTGTGTTAACTGGCGCCATTGGAGGATTCCCATTCCAAAGACCAGGAATATAGCAGTTGGCAGTGTTAGGATCATATTCCATAACATCAGTAAAGCTCTCTATCTGGTTTTCTGTGTTTTCTGCCTTTTTTTCCATTTTAGCTGCTGTCTGGGTCATCTCATTCAGCTGATCTAATAGTAATCTTCTGTCCCTTAAGTTTTTGTCATGGGCTGACACATCTGTCACATTCTGATGAACAAACTGACATTTAGGCTTTTTGCCCACATTTTTCATTCTGAGAAAAGCATGGACTACAATTTGCAGGATGTCTTTCATTTCTGTTGAGTTCTCCATGGCAATATTGATTATTGTGATGTCACTCAACCCTACAACAAGCGTTGCCAGTTCATTATCATGCTCATAGCTATGATCTAGTTGTTGAAGCTCGGGTGACCTGAGTCCCTCAGTGTCGATAATAACCAAGAAGTCACAGTTAAGTACTTGTTTTAAGTCATTATTAACTCGGATAAGTAACATGAATGCCCCTCGAGTGCATC
>JAODTR010043653.1:0-19301 GCA_025399935.1 Amblyopsis rosae | reverse complement strand
ACAGATCGATAAAAACAAAGCATGTAGCTTACTCTCCTCAACGAGAGGAACAATATTATAACAATAGTTTTGCCATCTGTGTTGTACTTAGAAAGATATTGACGCGCAAAATTCGAATATAAAATCAATTTTACCTAAGTCTTTCAGGAGGAAAGGTAACACCGGTGTTGGATCTAATTCATGTATGGAGACTGTGTATCTTTGACTAAAAAAAGTTGATGCCTCTCTGTAGATATGTTTGACAAGGTAGATGCATTTGGCAAGAAGCACACAAAAATCTGTGCTGTTCTATTTCGTGTTGACTTGAAAGTAAGACTTTCTTTTGGCTTGAAGAACACTGACTTGTTCCGACCTCTGGAAGCTACTGTACAATCCTCTATAGTGTATACCTTAAATAGTTACATTAAATGTGGAGACATATTAGCATTATCTAACATTAATGACCTGTAAATAAATCTATACAGTAGCCAGTTTGACCATGTAACAATTTTGAGCAAACCTCATTACAGATATTATTTTAAAGGTCAAACTTGACCAAACTACAAGCCTGCATTGCCAAGCCAATCAGACATATGCACTACAGAGAGTAACATGTTAATCAATAAATGAAATAATAAAAAATAGAGATTTCAACTGCACTCCCAATTTTTTTAATTTGGGGCACGTGCTCCTTGGGAAAAAAAGTAAGCATAGAGCCATGCACAGGTGACACCCTGCCACTGTTACAATAAGTAACTGTCAGGCCTACTCGCAGGCAGTGCACAGAACAATACTGCATTACGTCATGTCGGGGATTCCCTGTCAACGTCAGAAACCCCGCCTTCCACGTCTCCAGCACATACCATACTCCCCGGTTCACAATCACCTGAATACTAAACACCTGTGTCCCCGCTAGCACATATGTGTGTATATATATACAGGAAGTCGTACACTTTCTAGTTGTGAAGTATTGAAGATTCTTTACTGAGCCTTCCTATCTTGTTTGAACTTGTGTACCTGAACCCATTTTCCGAATGAAAAGTTTACGTCATGCTCGCTCCATCGTTGTACTTTAGCCATCCTGCCTTCATGGATTTTTAGACTGCTTGTTAAATTGACCACATACTTTTTGCCTGAACACCTCTATCAGAACTCCGTGATTGGATTCCTCTACTTACTCTGGCCCCTGTATTGTAACAGTAACTAAGTCAAGTTTACTCTGAGTAATTTTAAATTAGAACACTTTTACATTTTCTTGAGTAGATTTTTTTATACCAGTACTTTTACTTAGTAAAATGTTATCAAAGTAATGGTACTTTAAATTCTTTCCACCTCTGGCCAGTACACTGACAATCATATTGCTATAACATTAATCTAAAGAGGTTATCTTACACAGCTTTAAATTAGGCAAAGCAACAATAAAAATGTATGTCCTTTATGGACTCGTGCACAAACAGAGTACTGTACAGGGTAAGAGTGGAAAACCAATACACATTCAAATGTAACAGACTTCAATTACAGCTCCACAGCTGATCCTGGAAGGGGCCTAATTTTAGTGTGAAAGCAGAGAAGAGTGCCTGCCTACCTCAACTTTTTTATTTTTTTTTGTAAATAAGTGTTTTAGTAGTTAAGTGTTTAATTATACTAAATCAAATCTGTGCTGCATACTGTATGAGAGTGTCATACCAGTTTGCTGGCCTACCTTACAAGTGAAAAATGTTGGTCTAAGTAGCTACAATAAAGCATTGCTGATAACACTACAATGCAGATCACACCAACACTTAAATATAAATAATGGTAATTTCAGAAGGCTTCTCGTGAATGAATAGCACAATGTTAAAAACCCCAAATACTTTTCTTAAAAAAAAAAAAAGGCCTGACATTACATGTCACATTTGTATACAATAAGTGTTTCAAATTGGGATGGATGAAATATAGGCCAGCCATGTGTTTCTTTTAAAGAAACACCCACCCACTACCGATGCCACCCCCCGCCCCGCCCGTCTTGCTGGGTAACACGAGAGCAGGCTCGTCCTTTTATGGCCCTGGTAGTTTGGCAAAGCATTTAGAGCATCTCCAAGATACTAGTTCTAAAGTGGAAAGGGTAATAATAGGTGCATAATAAAAGTACTCCATTCAGAATGACTCAAAAGGTTATTAACAGACAGACACAAAAACATTGAGTTCTGATTGCATTTAGAAGACCTTACCAGGTAAGTCTTGTTTGAGGACAAAAGCGCTATGCACAGGGTGCCCTTGACCAAATAAAAAGCAAAGTTGTAATTGTGATTAACTGAAAGAACATTTCAACAAATGTATTAAAAATGTATACATGCATGAGATAATGCATCATCAACATAATTTGTATTATGATATTAAATGCCCTATCATGTAGCAGGGGCAGCGGCTGTCAAGGAAATGTACAAGTGGCATACAACAGAAAGCTCGGACAATATGATGTTAAAGTTATTCAACTCTCCAAAAACATAGCATATAGCTTTCTCCAATGTGGGTCCAGTCTTCTATTGGGGGGGTGGGGGGGGTTGCTTTCAACACCTGTTCCGGATCTCTCCCTGGTCTTACAGAATAAATGATCAACATGTTCCTATGGTCTTACCTAGAGAATAAATAGTAAAATATACTGTTTACCTGTGTGATTGCAGCTTGGGGGTTGGCTGGCTGCTGCCTGGTTGTCCCAGCCCGGAGTGTCAGAGCAGCAGGTTCATGTTGAGCCCAATTCTACACCCTTCCTACAAATGGAAGGAACACTGTCCATGGCAGTCCAAAAATACATCCTGCACTCTTTGCTCAGAATGACAGCGTTGTGGCGACAGTGCTATGCGGCCATCAGCAAGATGAGGCAGGGTGGGTGACAGCACCTAAGGTTTCAGGTTTCACAAAGCCAGGAATGGCCTCTTGTTGGAGACGCTGTCAGTGTGGCTCCCTCTGGAGGTAACAATGAGTTCTTACAAGTGTCTTGACACTAGATGTCTCACTTACTTAATAAAAAGCTAGTCATGATACATTTATACTATTCTCTTATCTAGATTGTTGTCTTATAATAATCATAATGTTAACTTTTAAAATTCCAATAATCAATTGCATAATACAATTTGGAAATTACTGAGTAATATACAGGTACAATGAAATATAAATATATAAAAGTATTGGCTTGTAACAAACTAATGGTTACCCAATATTTATACAATATACTGTACAATTACTCATACCATATCAGAAAACCTGTTTGTTCAATTGCTTCAACACAGTGGTGACACCCAGTACACATTAATACACTATTATTGTTATCCACTGCATATTAAGATATGTATATTAATGGGTAATTACTAATGAATTATTACATAATAGGCATATATTTTACTGTAAGTTACTTTAATAATCGCTATGTATTTAATTAACAGCTATTAATATATAATAATCATTATTATTAGCAGTAGCTATTATAACGAGCAATAACATGTTACTTTTAAAAGGAATATGCAACCAAACATATGAATTGTAAAAATGACTCTTACAGCCTGGAAGAAAAATAATTATACTCCCATCCTTCCATGAATATGAAGAAATTAGAATACAGCCTTTTTTCTTCCAGCATTTCAGGCTGTAAAATGGATATCTTATCATTTAAAAATTCCTTTAACAGATTTAATACATTTGAACATGACATTTTTCAAGACTCTGTTGTAGATTGACCAGACATTATGTTATTGTGAACCTCAAAGAGTGAAAGATCTTATGAACTACCCCTTGATCTTCATCTCTCTTGGTCCCATGAAGCAACAATACATTTTGCTTGCCTAATGCGGTAGCAGAAATAGTTACAGGGCATCTTGGCTGTCCCTCTCCAAACTTAAACCTTCCTTCTTACCACTTGATATGTCCATCTCCTTATTGAGTACCCGGGGTCTGAGATGTCATCCTGCACCCTACCGGCCTTGCCTCCAAATGCATCCTCAGCCAATAAGCAGCCTAGCT
Source organism: Amblyopsis rosae (assembly GCA_025399935.1). Lineage (NCBI taxonomy): Eukaryota > Metazoa > Chordata > Actinopteri > Percopsiformes > Amblyopsidae > Amblyopsis > Amblyopsis rosae. The sequence continues at coordinate 15,326 of JAODTR010043653.1, read as the reverse complement.
GGATCAAATGTCAGTATAACAGAAGGACATAATCAGCCTGGTAAGTTTACAGAACCTTACAGCCAGTCTCGGCCAACAGGGAGCTCACCTCTTTCAGCTTTTGAGGTAAGAGAGATATAAGGGAATTTCGCAGGGACTAAGGAGAGTGTGAATCTGAGTGTAAGCTCACTTAAGTGAAATGTTAAAAACCCCATTCCCCTTTAAAAAAAAATGTATACACACATTAAAACCACTTCCACCATTGCTTTTTAAAGCAAAACTGCTCTGTGCTGTTGGTGAAGTCGGGTGAGATTGAAGCTGTTTTACAAAACTTATTAATAGTATATTGGAAACTGATTAATTTTACAGTTTCAAAGTCCTTTGTTGCTGTCCATGTGTTCTTGTAAAGTCCATTAGAGTTTAGTAGCAAGGAATTGGTAGCTTGGTTTTATTGTTTTAGCATGTTTGTGTTGCTACTGTACAGATGTATTTCGCAATAAGAATTTCTTGTTGAAAGTTTTCATGCTGTGTGTTAATGTATTGACCAGATTTCTGTCACTGAGTAGCTGGTCATACCTGTGGGATTTACAAATTGATTTTAAGCTTGTCTCACTATGTTGCAGTGTTCAATTTAAAGTACATATTCGGTCATATTATATTATTATTATATAACAACTCTTTGTAGTCTGTTTGTGAAGGCTGTAGCCAATGCACACAATTTTGTGGTTTTGGCATAGTTATATACTGTATACTGTATTTAAATGTAGAAAATATCTAGTAAAACAAATCTGTTATTGGGCATATTGGTATATTAATGTTGACATACCTTTATGATAAACAAGATTGCATATGTGAAAACTTGTGTAATTATGTCTAACACAATTATGTGCTTTAAAAAGCACATAACATTTGATTCATATATTAGTATATCTATTTTACAATTTACAAATAATATACAATTTGTACAAATATTGTCAGTGCTTAAAGACAAAACAATATTTGACTGAAGGTTAATCAAATGGTTACATAAATACAACAAAATAGTGAACAGTGAATACAGTGAACAGAATATTTCATAGTGAAACCCAGACTTAGTAGTCTGGTGCCTTTAAACAACCAACTGTGAGACAATTGACCAAATAAGGAATGAAAATAGGAATTATGGGTACTATTCTAAGGGAAAGAAGCTGATCTGCAACATCAGATCCACTGAAACTAGATTCCAGACTACTTCTGAGGGACATTTGCAGCTGTCCATTTTGAAATAGATCTTATGTACAGAGCCTGAATAAGGCTACTGTAATGTGACTGATAACACAGGAACTAACGATTTCAAAATATATACGTGTTTTGCATTACACTATTACGTATTATTATTATTATAATTATTAGTAGTAGTAGTAGTTATTTAGTTCTAGTATTAATAGTAGTTATTTAGTTATATAGTTCTAGTATTAATAGTAGTTATTTAGCTATATAGTTCATCTCATGTACTACATGTAAGTTGCTTTGGATAAAAGCGTCTTCCAAATGCTGTAAATCTCATGAGCTGCTTTTTGGGATAACTTAAAATAAATTGTATTACAAAATTACTTAATCATGGTAATCATAAGTCAAAATGTTAAAGCTTTGTTAATGCATATTAACTAAATAAGCATATTTAACACCTTGGCAAATTAACCATGAAATGGATTCAGGAGATGTTTTGGGCCTTGACCTTTACAATAACAGAAACATAAATATCACAGACAGCAGTAGAAACAGATCCCTGATTGAATTATGTTTGGCTCTTTTCTCAGGTCATCAGAGAACAGAATTCAGGGAATAGTTAAAACGCATTTAAATGTGTGATGTTTAACACAATGCTCTTTTTATCTTACTATTACTCATTTAAATAATATAACTGCAAAGCAATGCAGAACTACACAAATAATTCTACCAAAATAACTATGAAACTTTATGAAATGTCTGGAGTGTCAGGGTGGGGTTCTAGCAGGGTTAAGTTGAGATGGGTCATTCACAAAGTCTGCAACTTAATCCTGTGCTATAAATACTGCCAGGTCCTTCCTATAGAAGCTGCATTTAACTGCTGCACTCGGCTTTTCCTAGGTTGCAAAGTCTACTGTCACCATGTCTGACACGGAGGAAGTGTAAGTATCTTACATGGCAGTTTTAAGAAAGTTTTAGAAAATTATTCCATAATTATGACTATGTAAATATACCACATTTGTTTATTTTCTCTTGCAGTGAACATGTCGAGGGTAAGTACAATCTCTAGTCCCGTGTACAATTAAATTTTTTTTGTTTAATGTTTTGTCTTTTCCAATATTATTTCTGGACATTGTCTAACTGACCTTCCATTCTGTTTAGTATCAATAATTCCACTGGAAAAAAATTCTTGCAGGTTTGGCTTGACTTCTTGAGGTTGAAGTTATTACATTTTGCTTCCTCTCTTTCTAAAATTATGCAACAGAGCATATACATTTTCCTCTAAACTGACTGGTTAGTAGAGGGCCCAGACTCACTGCTGGACGGTTGTATACACCAATTGTGACAGCAGTCATATTTGCTCTGAAAATTGAGTATTTGCTCTGGAAACATAAGTTGCAACATGCTAGGTTATAAACAAGCAAGCATGCACTGGTCTATCAAAGATCCTGCGACTGTGCATGAACATATACCATTGTACAGTTATCCTAAGCTGAGTTATGTCCTGTTAAATAAATTATGGTGACTTCATTGAAGCTGTCACATTTTTCATCTTACACTGAAGTCATCCCAATTATGTACTTTGTGATTGTTTATCAGCAGAGGACAACTGTATTATGTATGCTTAGCATGGATCCGTTCTGTACCCATATTTGTATTTATAGATTTCAAATTGGGTACAGATTGGATATTTTTGATAATACTATTTTACTTCTTTCTTTCTCGGATGAAAATGAAGATGTTGATGGTAAGATGAGCCTACAGTCTCCACATGATCTCAACCATACTAATATGTCACTTATTCATCATTGTGAATGAATGTGTGTTCACTTCCAGCAACAGTAATTGTACTCTTTAGCATGCAAGTTAATATTAACTCTTCCTCTAAAGTTGAGAACCATCCAAGAAAAAATAAATAAAATAAGACAGGAACTTCTAGGGTCAGTTGTAACAATCTTGCCATCTTTGAAGGGAAATGTGGAATTTTGTCCTACTACATTCCACTTGTCCACTAATAATTTACTTTTTTTTTTTTTTATAATCGCTTGCTTTACCACCCCCCGGTGGCCACTTCCATGAAATCCATGGTCCCCCACCGTTAAACCTCTTTCAACCCCCAACCCCTGCCCTCATAATTTTCTCCTGCTTGAATTAATTGTTACATCACCCTTCCTCTCCCTGGTGACTCACTGCATGTTTAGTCGTAGAAGAGGAGGTAGTAGTGGAGGTAGAAGTGGCGCCTGAGGCGGCCCCTGAGCCGGAGCCTGAGGCTGAGCCAAAACCAGAGCCAGAGGTAGAACCAGAACATGAACCAGAGGCAGAGGATGTGCATGAAGGTATGTGGCTCGGGATATTCTATCATCCTTTAGCAGACACCTCCACTTGCTAGCGACAGACAGACTCCCCTAATGCCATCTCTCACATACTAATTTGTATTTTTGGCACGCATGCCAGAATGTTAGTTTTCTGAGCTGAGCATTCCCAACTGTTAACTTCAGAAACATTGAATCACTAACCTCCTGTTAATAGCCAAAAATAGAAATGTAACTCATTTTTTCAGCATTTTTATTGTAAATTCCAATGAACATGTCAGATCCTTGCTGAGCTATTCAAAAACACTGAAAATTAATAAGGATTAAAAAAAAGTTACAAATATTTAAGAAGAAATTTAAAAAGAAAAAGAAACTAAACACTCAACACTTTGTGCTCAGGTGGAAACAGTTTTATGCGTGAGAAGCAGTTGTAGTGAATGTATGCATCTTACACTACAAATGATAATGCTCTGTTTTGCTTTTGTTTTCAATGCTTGCTGCATGCAGATGCCAATGAAGAGGAAGGTATGTTTATTTAAGTTTGATACATTTGGAGTGTCATTATGGTTTTTCAAGGACTAGCGTCCATCTAATATTTAGGTATGTAAACTCAGGGAGATACCTTCCAAAATGGCCACCTAAAATTGCCACCAAATGTTCTGTCTGTCAAATTTACAACCAAATTTATCAAAAGAATATATGATACAGGATTTCGAAAGGCTATGCATTATTTATTAAATAACAGTCAGTTTGATAGAAATGTGGAGATAAAGGGTGAAAGAATATGATTATAACATTTTGCTTTATGCACAGTGACTATCATTACAATTGACTTGACTCCTGTGATCTGCATGGTATGAAATTGAAAAACCCTTTTGCCTGCATATAAAAAATTATTTTGGGGTCAAGCCAAATACATGGTTTTAAGGTTAATGGTAGCAAATTCATTTTGTTACTTTACCACACACACACACACAATTAGTTGTAAAACATTATGTTGTATTGTGCAACTTGTTTAATGCTCAGGAATTAATCAAAATTAGACCACAATAACTGACACCTGTTCATTATACAATTCATATTTTCACAAATTAATCAAATTAATATTTATATTTTTATTACAGATTTCTACTCGCTTTATATAACCTACATGTATTGTGACTTTGTAACCCTTTAACATATACTTGTTCCCCTCTTATTTCTTAATCAACAGAGGAGAAGCCAAAGTTCAAGTGAGTGAAAATTATTTATTCATAAATTTCAATCTGAGCCACTTATCACTAACCTGACATGCCAGAGGAATTGTTGTCAGAAGTCCATCTGAAAAAGTTTGTGACTGGCTGTACTTTCAAAAAAATAGGCAGTTAATTGGATGAACCATCTGGTCATCTGGTCATTTTCGCTGTCAGTACCATGGTCCTAAACCACGAGTGTAGCTATAAAAACGACGCTGATTGGAAAACCAGGCCCATATAGCTATAAACACTATGCTGAATAAAAAGTTCAGTTGCTACTCGGACACATTCATAATGATGCTGAGGCTTTCCAGGTTGATTCTTACGGCGAAATTAAACTGGATCTCCAATTTAATTTCGCCGTGAGAATTTATCACTTTCTCATCAGAAGACTTATTCCACAGCATGCGAGCGCACAACACACAAGCAATCTTTAATCTGTCCTTTCCTGTAGGCCACCAAAAATCCCCGATGGTGAAAAAGTGGACTTTGACGTGAGTAGCATAGGTGGTAAATTTACATTAGTTGTGTATAGAGAATTAAAATGTATTGTTAATATTTAGGAATTCCAAAGCAAAAACCTGACTTGAAGTCCTGACTTGAAGCAAAAACCTGACTTGAACTCAAATCTAATAAATATTGCTGTTGTAGTTGGTAATTGCTACTTTTTTTCAGATGGACTTTGAGATTTTTGCATCTGAACTTTTCATTTCTGTGTTACTTGTGGACCCACAGGACATCCAGAAAAAACGTCAGAACAAGGATCTGGTCGAGCTTCAGGGCCTGATTGATGCCCATTTTGAATGCAGGAAGAAGGAGGAGGAAGAGCTCATTGCACTTAAAGAAAGAATTGTGAGTCAAATACACATTCATATATATTGTATGAATCTGAAAATGGCATCTGGGCATGCAACAATGTATTGGGTGGCTGATTGATGCATTGTTCAATCATAATTCAAAATTTTCGCGAGCACTCAAACCAAATATTTTTTGATTAGCAGGAAGACATTTATTGTGATTCTTTACCTTCAGGCTCCATCTCTTAACACAAACAACTGTCTACACTATACATACGATCAACTCTTGGTTTAAGCTCTTTGAATTTAAGCTATTAGAAATTATTTATGAACATGAATGGAAATAACTAATATACAATATTATGTCTATGATATTTAACAAAACTTGGTGTTTACATTTATTTTAGTCCATGAATCAATAAATTATGTAATAGATATCTACAGTAGAGGTCTTCACGGGACCTGAAATTCCAAGACCCGACTGGTTCGGGTCTAACTTTGAATGTTTGACTCTGATCTGGGTTGGGTCTGACATTTTGCTATAATTCTCGGGTTTATGCAATTTACCAACTGGACCAGTTAATTAATAAATTAAAGTATTTTTTCTTTTGTCATGGTTAGTTCTATTTCCAGCGCCCCTGAACATGTATACACTGCTCCCTTGAGGGATGGGTTAAATGCAGAGAATGAATTTCCCCTAGGGGATTAATAAAGTATGCTTATTCTTCTTCTTCTTCTTCTGTACTTGCTTGCGGTTAATTATCTGGCCATGGTCCATAGGAATTATACATTGCAACAACGAATAGGTCCAGCCTTGGCCTCTGTTGGTAAGTCTAAATTATTAACAAAAATTTGACCAAAATGTAATTTGCTTTCTTTTATCAATTGACGGCCTTTACTCAGCCAACTTTTCTGCTCTATTCCTTGACTATTGATGGCGATATAGCGCCGCCTGTTGCGACACAATTTTAAGGTAATGTTTATTCTTTCAGGTATTTTGTACTCAAACGGGTATGGGTCCGTATAAAAATAAATCCATGGTATTTTCGGGTACGGATACCATTTGTCATCGGGTCTGTTGAAATGGATCTCAATTTTTGGATTTTTTTATTTATGCAATTTAGGTAGGGTGAAAAATACTTTGGTTCATTTCGGATCTTGTGAAGACTTCTAATCTGCATTAAAGTAGAAAGTGAAATTAAATGCAACAATGTACTTCTGCATTAGAAAGAAAGGAAAATTCTTAATAATAAAAAAAATATGCTTAGAATTCAATAAAATGCATTCCTAAGCAGGGTATGCGGTGTTTGTGCTCTGTCTGCAGGAAAAGCGTAGGGCAGAGAGGGCTGAGCAACAGAGGATCCGTTCTGAGAAGGACAAGGAGCGCCAGGCCAGACGTGAGGTTTGTATTAGCTGGATCGTTACAAATGCTCCATGGCTGTAATTTTGGGATGGATATCCCATCATGATTTGTTGTACTTTGTTCTGCTCCTTAACTGTTCTTGAGTCAAATAAGCACCGCCATATGCTTCTCTCTAAATACAGGAGGAGAGGCTGAAGAAGGAGGAGGCTGATGCGAAGAAGAAGGCAGATGAGGATGCTAAGAAGAAGTCAGCACTGTCCAACATGGGTGCTAACTACAGCAGCCATCTGCAAAGGGTTGCTAACTTCTCTCTCACATACACAATACAATATTTGCTATTATGCCTTAAAAGCACATCATCTGGATATTATTGCTATCACTGTTGGTTTAATTGATGCCCAACATCCTGAAACAGGCTGATCAAAAGAGAGGTGGAAAGAAAGAGACTGAAAGAGAGAAGAAAAAGAAGATCCTGGCAGCCAGACGCAAGGCACTGAACATCGACCATCTTAACGAGGACAAGCTGAAGTCAGATACTCTCTGTTGTATACTATTGTTTTAAATTTTGTGTGCTGGTCTTTACATAGTACAGTATCAGCATGGTGATTATGGCAATAAACAATATAACCTGCAAATGTAAATGGATCGGAAAATGTTCCCCTTCCAATTGAGAGAGCACATAATTGAATGAAGCTTCTGGAGTAAACGAACATATAGTATAATATCACTGATTATGATAGATGGAAGAACATGAAATTCCCCACTTAATCTATAAATACATAATTTCAACAAGTGGACATCATGCTTGTAACTCACATGAGCTATGCTTTCTTAAACTCCAGGGATAAGATCAATGAGCTGCATGAATGGATGCACCAGCTGGAGTCTGAGAAGTTTGACCACATGGAGAGATTGAAGAGGCAGAAGTATGAAGTGAGTAACATAAATATTAGTGTGTGTATGTATATTGAATCAATCTGTCTATCCATTCCTCCTTCCTTCCCTCCGTCCTCTCTCCCTCCACCTCATGAGCTATGAACCCAAATTTGTTTGATGTCCCTCAGGTTACAACCCTACGTAAGAGAGTGGAGGAACTCAGTAAATTGTAAGTAGAGCTGAGTAGTAGTCATGCATTCAATATGCCTGCCTGCACTGCTTGCATGCTCTGGCCCTTATGGACAATATCATGAGGGCAATGGAATAAGACCAGTGTTCAATTGCTGCAGAAAAAACTGATTCATTGTGTGACCAAGTGTGACCATTTTTTCCTCCTCATTGTACATCATTTCACATGTACAATGTACACTGATAACCTCTTAAATTTGAGAGGATGTTTAATATTCACGTTACGTCCTGATGATTATGGGTTTTGGGTAAATTTGTTTAAAATAGGGCTGTCAGACTATTAAAAAATATAATCACGATAAATTGCACGGTACGCTTCATGTAATTCATTGCTAATTGCTCATTTTTATTTGTTCAAAATGTGTTTAAGTGTAATATTTTTTATGACAAGATATGCCATTTATATGCAAATATTTGTATATATTTTATTTTTTAAATTAATGTTTTTATCATCTGACAGCCCTACTTTAAAAACTACCTATTGCAGCAAATACATAGACCAAAAAATAAGACGTTGAGTTTGTGGTTTGCCTTTGGTTTTATTATTACACTCATTTCTATTATTATTATAAAAATGTCCAGAAGGCATATAGCAGATCTGTGGCCTATACTACGAAGTCAGGTAACTGGCTAATCCAGCTAACTTCTGGAATACCTTCGTGAGGTCTTGTGTAACTTGCCGAGTAACCCATATTATGAAAGGTGTAGAGGTTTTGCGCGAGGTATACTGTCATGGCAATTTACTCTGCATCTCTAAACTGCTCCGAGCAGTTTATCTTCGTGGTTAACTCAATGTTACACTATAAGCACTGCATCTCCACTCACAATCGTGTAAACACCTGATGTTCTGTCGAGTTGTGCACTGTTTTGTCAAAAGATTAGGCTTATAGCGCAAATTTATTATTTTAGATGACATTGCACAGGAACACAGCATTTAAAATACACCTTAAACATGATCAGTTCTGTATAAGATAGGAGCATGCACGCAGTCTTATGTCCCATGCATTTACACAATTTAAAAATTAATGTCATCAAATCATAGCAGTTTTAGTTTTTGCTTTCATTAGGACCTATATTATATACTTAAATAAAATCAAATTTAGCAATTAACATTTGCTTTATGATGTTAGCTATTAACATCATAAAGCCTAAACAAAGAGTTTATTTACATTCCTTGTATGTAAATAAAGCCCTGCGATCGGAAGAATCGGGCCATTTGTGAAATCATATTTTAATAGAGAACTGTAAGGTACGTAGGCCTATTTATAGTATGCATGCAAGAAAGGCTATATGCATTTGTTGTGGTCCCCGGATATTAGGCATTCTCAGATCAAATAGGCTTTTATTGAATTTTCAGGAACTGGCAATAGCTTGTCTTATTACAATAAAAAAAAATATATTCGTAATATAGGCCACAGCTGAACAGCAGAGTTTTCCATCTCATAGTTGGTCAACTCAGAGTTCAGGATTAGTTTCAGAGTTTGTTAAACCTGCTTGCTGAATCAGGGCCAGTAGCCTATAGCAATATTTAATTCGGGGTTATCAAGGAAAGTGAGGGTTGACAAACTCTGCCTACCGAAATTGGTGTCAAATGGTACTATGACATACGGTACTGTGATGAAGATGTTGGTTTGTTGAGTCGGTGGTAACTTTGTTTTAGTTTGTACACGTACACATAAAAGGGGCACAGTCGGATTTTATGTAAAGGCTCCCTTTATATGCCCGTCCCTTCTGTGTTCGCTTATTGAAAATATGCATTTTTATTCTTAGAAGCGATTGCCAGTTACCTGGGAATGTATGAAAAGCCTATTTGATCTTTAGAACACTTAATGTCTGGGGAACACAACTAATGTGTACAGTAGCATTTCTTGCGTGCATGCTATATACTAACTTACCCTGATGTTCTCTGTTGAAATATGATTCCACAAATGGCCGATTTTGGGACAAGGGATGCAAGTAAACTTTTTATATATGATAGGGCCTATAATTTTGCCAAATGGTAATAGCTAAATTACATTTCATTTCACAAAATAATATAGGCTTTTATGAAAGCAAAATCTAAAACTGCTATGATTTCATGACATACTAATTTATAAATTGTGTAACTGTGTGGGTCAAAAAGCTGCTTGCGGCTCCTATACTATATGCTACAGAACTGAAAACGTTTTTTAAAGGTGTATTTTAATAGTTAGAAATGTTGCGCTGCTCTATATTTACATTGTTAGCTGAGTTGCAGTGCTTATAGAGTAATATTGAGTTACAATGAAGGTAAACTGCTTGGAGAAGTTTAGAGATGACAACATACCTCGTGCAAAACCGCTCCACCTTCCATAGTATGGGTTACTCGACAAGTAAAAATTTACTCCAGAAGTTACCTGGATAAGCCAGTTACCTTCCTTCGTAGTATAGGTCACAGGTCTAATTAACACAGACATAACAAGAATGTGTATGTGGATGATTCCCTTTATTATTTTAAATCATGCATGAATCTGTAGCCCAAATATGAGTGCTTTATTTTGATTGACTACTACAGGGTTAATTGTTGGCTACTGTAATTGACAGATATCATTCCAAAATCAGTAGAACAACATAAGCCAGTATATAATAAACAATGATTCATGGAATAATTGTTTTCCTTTTTTCTTAATTGATCCCCAACACAGAAGTAGGTAAACATGGCATGCTGCCTTGCTTTTGGAAGTTAAGTAGAGTCGAGTTGACTGATTGATCTAGCACTTTTACAATGGAACACAGTTCTTGATCAACTCTGACCAAGAACTGGTCAAAAGTCTAGTCAGGGTCTCTTATCGCCTTTACTATTGTTGAGTCTTGAATTTCTTCAATGGAGCAGTGATACAAATAAGTTGACTGTCATACTGGGAAGAAGAGTGGGCATGTACCTTTATTGCCCATTTAGATGTTCCTTGGTAAATACAGTATAAAACAAATTACCTACTGTATTCTTATTTGTATTACAGCAGCAAGAAAGGAGCCGCTGCCCGCCGCAGAAAGTAAACAGGATTGTCAGAGCGATTGGAACCGAAAGTGCAATCCTGTCTGACTCATGCCTGATGAAGCAACACAATATGGTGATGGTCATAGCTCAGACACTATAACACAACACTAATTTGTGTTTCTTCTTTGTTGTGTCACATCAGTTGCTTTTGTAGGACTACATGCCATCTCGCTTAGTTTCCCGTCTAATGTTTGGTTCTCAGTATTTTTGTAAATAAACTGTGACTCTTCAACCCATGTCTGTAGATCTGTTGTTATTCAAATCTCAATAAAGTTAAATATTTGTAGTCATGTAATCTTAAAGTAATTTGTTCAAAACCATTCAGCAGTTTTAGCATGTGTTGGTAGTTTATCTGAATCAATTTAGTATTGCTACAGCTATTGACATAAAACGGGTAACATAAGTATGGAACATGTCACTATTTTTCTCAGTAAACATACACTATATTGCCAAAAGTATTGGGACACCTCTCTGAATCATTGAATTCAGGTGTTACCAATCACTTACATGGCCACATGTTTATACAAGTTAACACCGAGTCAGACATACTGCTTCTACAAATATTTGTGAAAGAATGGGTCGCTCTCAGGAGCTCACTGAATTTAAGTGTGGTACTGTGATAGGTCAATTAAAAACAAAGTGGAAGTGAAACAGAAACTCAGCCACGTAAGTGGTAGGCCACATAAAATCACAGAGCGCATAAGTCACCATCTTTCTGCAGAGTCAATAGCTACAGACCTCCAAATGTTGTGTGGCCTCTGAATTAGTCAAGAACAGTCCATAGAGAGCTTCATGGAATGGGTTTCCATGGCTGAGCAGCTGCATACAAGCCTTACATCACCATGTTCAAAGCAAAGCATCTGATACACTGGTGTATAGCACACCACCACTGGACACTAGGGCAGTGGAGACGTGTTCTCTGGGATGATGAACCATGCTTCTCTGCCTGGGAATCCAATGGACGAGTCTGAGTTTGGCAGTTGCCAGGAGAACGATACTTGCCTGACTGCATTGTGCCAAGTGTAAAGTTTTGTGGAGGGGGGATTATGGTGTTGGGTTGTTTTTCCAGGTGTTCGGCCCTTCGTTCCAGGAAAAGGAACTGTTGATGCTTAAACATACCAAGACACTTTGGACAATTTCATGCTCCCAACTTTGTGGAAACAGTTTGTGGGATGGCCCCTTCCTGTTCCAACATGACTGTGCACCAGTGCACAAAGCAAGGTCCATAAAGACATTAATGCGCGAGTTTGGTGTGGAGGAACATTACTGGCCTGCACAGAGTCCTGACCTAAACCCGATAAAGCACCTTTGGGATGAATTAGAGCGAAGACTGTGAGCCAGGCCTTCTCGTCCAACATCTGTGCCTGACCTCACAAACGTGCTTCTTGAATGGTCAGAAATGCCCATGAACCTTGTAGACAACCTTCCCAGAAGAGTTGAAGTTGTTATTCATGCAAAGGGTGGGCCAACTCCATTTTAAACCATACAGATTAAGAATGGTATGTCATTAACCTTCATGTGCATATAAAGGCAGGCGTTCCAAAACATTTGGCAACTTTTGGGATATAGTATATTTCTAAAGGTACTATTGACATTTTTTACCAGATGTTGGTAAAGTTATCCACACATACACAAAAAAGAATACTAAATATAAATTCTAAAATTCAGTTATGTGTAATGATGTGAAATGACACAGGAAAAAAATATTGAACACACTGACATTTATATAATACTTTGTACAAAAGCATTTGTTATGGCAGTTCAAGACACCTATTATTATAATAATACATTAGATTTTTTTGGAAGCCTTTCTAAAGACTCAAGGACATCTTACATTTTTACATTTCAAATACATAGATATAAAACAGTTGGCTGAAATACAGAAATTATAGTAAGACATTTTATCAGAGAAATATATACAAAATAAACTAAATACAATAAAAATCAGGTGAGAGTAGATCAAAGGGTCAAATGACAGGCGACCTTGAAGAGGTGGGTTTTGAGGAGTTTAGCAAACAAGGTGACTGGTGGCAAGTCGAATGTGCAGTGGAAGTGCTTTCCAGAGTCTGGGGGCAGAGCAGCTGAAGGCCCGAGCCCCCATGGTAGAGAGGTGGAATGGGGGGGTGATGAGAAGTCCTGTAGAGGAGGAGCGAAGAGATCAGGAGGGAGTATATGGCAGGAGAAGGTCAGAGAGGTAGGAGGGAGCCAGATTGTGGAGGGCCTTGTAAGTGAGGAGAATCTTGAAGTTTCATGCGGAAATACATAGGAAGCCAATGTAGCTGAATCCGAATAGGAGTGATGTGATCCATTGATTTTGTGTTTGTGAGGATTCTGGCAGCAGAGTTCTGAACTAATTGGAGTCTATTGATGAGTTTGGTTGGGATGCCAGAGAGAAGAGAGTTGCAGTAATCCAGACGTGAGGTGAAAAAAGGCATGGATGAGGGTTTCGGTGCTTGAGTGTGAGAGTGAGGGACGGAGTCTAGATATGTTGCGGAGGTGGAAGAAGGATGCTTGGGTGATTGTTTTGATGTGTGTTTCGAATGTAAGGGAGTTGTCAAAAATGACACCAGTACTTTTTGCGGTTATTGACAGTGGGATGGGAAGACCGGCAATGACAGTAAAACCAGATACAAGATCCTTAGTAAATGTGTGTAATAAGAAACATATATAATTTACGAACTTATAAGTACTATATATGACAGTAAATCCACATACAATATCCTTAGTAAAAATGTGTAATAGTCTACTTATATAAGACATAAGATGTCACTTATATGAGACATAGGCTACAAATAACATTTATATGGAAAGGGTATGTTTTAAAATGTCATATTTGTGATAACATCAGAATGTTAAAGTTTAGCATATTCTCAGAGATTTTGCTCACAATTTATTCTCTCTCAAGTTAATTTTCAAGTGTTAAATAGGTGAATTGTCACGGTTCGCGGCCGCTCCGGCAGCAGACAGCTCCAGGTAACGGGTTCAGCACCGGACAGTGCCGCTGCCACGTCCTCAGCCACTTAGTGCACCTCAAGTGCAGTATTCACGCCTCCGCTTCCTGGGCAGTGGTTTAAGAAGCTTTCCGCCCTGTCACAATTTGCCAGTTCGTTGCCGTTTCTACGGATACACGTACCACCAGACTTCTTGTAACAGCCCGACTGCCGATACTCCCCTGCGCCTGACAGCCACGCCTGTCTTCTCCTCGCCTGGCAGCCTGACTGTCTTCTCACCGCCTTACTGCCGATCTACTCGCCTGGCAGCCGCGCCTGTCGTCTCCTCACCTGGCAGCCCGACTGTCTTCCCACCGCGTCGTCCCCTGCCTCTGCTTCCGCACTTGGGCCTCCGCCCCTGGGCCTCCGCCCCCTTCACAGCCCGTATCCTGACAGGAATATTTGTAGTTATTAATTTAAGCATTCAAATAGACGTATAAAATAGTCCACGTAATATTAGGCAATAAAGCAAACAAGATAAAAAAAAGAGCCACTGACACAATTTCTTGAAGTTGAAAGATTTAAATGTTTAATATTATTGTCATATGAATGACATACAGCATGCATAAATATTAGTCAGTTAAAGGTATTATTTTATGTTTTTGTCAGTCTCCCTGCCTCAGACGGCCCGCACATGCAAAACAATCTTTTGAGCTGTGGCTGGAGTGTAGAGCTTGATTTCATTGCGTTTCTAGTGGCGAGGGAGTGGGGACGACTTTCGAGGCGGGAAAACATTGATATTGCCACTAGCTCTGCTCGCAGAAGACGACTCGGTGTTGAGATTTGCAGCGCAGATTCGTGCAATTATCCAATCAATACACGAAGCAGGTGCTGACTGGAGGAGAAATGGATTCTGCAACGACGCAGTTTGGTGAAGCTTGAAGTACAGTAACGCAGCGTTAAGTAAAATAACTAAAAGATTTTGCTTAAATTTGACATACGGTAAATGTATTTATGCTAACTATTTTTCTGTTTGGCTAATGTTAACTTGTTTCGCGTTAGAGCGTTAATTTAGCAATCTCTATCTGACTTGGCTAACATTCGCTTTTCACAGAGGCACGTTAGCAGGTCCTGTGAGTATGGTACCAGTACCATAATTCATTTTAGATTTACTGTACCAGGTAATACGTGTTTTTATTATACTAGTAATAACACAAGCTTAACTTAGATGAGATAACAGAAGTCAAAAGTTGTCAACCTTAAGCCTTGAAAATGTTTTCCACTTATCTCCACCATTTTATTTCCTTGTCAGTATTAGAGAATCTTTTTTTTTATTCTAAACTTTAAATCTAACCTTTCA
>JAODTR010043642.1:0-19302 GCA_025399935.1 Amblyopsis rosae | reverse complement strand
CCCTATGCGGGAACTTGTACTCGTAACTGATAAATTATAGTATAGTCTGGGCCTCTCACTTGAGTGAGTGGCACAGCCCTCTTTATTGGTGGAATTCTGTGTATACTGGTCAAATTATTAATATACAGTAAATTCAATAAATGTCAGTTCTTCTGTTACACTATTTCTAAATGTGAAATTACACAAATTTAATAAATTATCCATTCAAACCTTTCCTTTTGCAGCTTTATAGCTTTTCAGTCCAATGTCTAGGAGTGACTGTTGAACAGTTCCAGGATAGAAAGTTAGTTAGTTAGTATATAAAAATAAACCTAAACATTATTGTCCTCACTTAGTTGTGCAGCAGTATAGTTAAAAACATAAATAGATACAATCATACATACATAACTTAATACAGCAATCAGAACTATATATAGCTAGCCAATACTATTTGGTTTCATTTTTACCACTGTAACACACCAAAGAGACTAAGCAATGACATGCACTGACCATTATATTTCTTAACATCTTCCTCTTGGGGACCTTTTGGATCTCAGTCATAAGCAGGCACAATTAAGCTTTCAATTGGCTTGTCTTTCTGTCCTGCTTTCTGACAGGCGGCTTCTCACAAGCTATTGGCAGCTGTGCCATTGAGGAATCATGCAAATATGTAAGGCGACAGCGGCTGTACAATGACAAATGATAAAACTGCTCTGGGGAAGCAGGTTGCTACAATATGTGAGACTGGGAGATGAGACAGAGTGTGAAATGTGATATACAGCAGATAAACATTGAGAAGTATGGATGTTGAGTTTGACCAAGGTGTATTTAATACAGTTATAGTTTTGGGGTCAATGAAAATGTGTATAATTCAGTAATATCTTATGATTATATTAATGCAGTTATATTTTAAAAATGGAAAGATTACAGCATTTTCTTTCACTGTTTACTTTAATTTATATTGTCTGTCATCACCTATTTTGCAAAATGTTGGCATGCATTCTTATGTTAGTAGACATGTTTTTTACACCCCTAAACTGGATTCTATGATGTACTAATTATACAGGCCATAGAAGTAGAGTGACATTCTGCATTATCATGCACATGATCACTCAACACATCAGTTACTGTTAGAAGCTGCTAAATGCTTCGAATGAAGGGATATTATTTGAACATTATTGTTAATAATACTGCAGAGGCTATCTGTGTAACAATTTAGCTGGAACATATAATATTCAGCAGTATTGCTTTGTTACATGTTATTAGAGTTAGTTATTAAAATACAATGTAGAATTGAATTGATTCCTGATGCTTGAGGACTGTGACATTAGAGATGTCATCTCCAATCCAAATGAAAATCTGTAATAGGTTAGAGTCCCTGTCCAGAAACAGGAACGTTTAGCATCTATTCCCTTCATCCCATAGGCATCATGTTATTTTTTTAAATATTGACCTAGACTTTTACCCACATAGTGTCTGTCTTCACTCCTCTAAATCTGGAACAGGAGCTCTGGGCAATAGGTTTACAACTGACTTTAACTCATTTCAGAGCTGCACATTGTCATCTGTTATTTATTATAATTTACAAAAAACAATGGACCTGTTTTGGGTTTCAGAACAAATAAATCAAAGCTTTCACATATTCTCTATTTCTAAAGCAGTATGACACTTTCTCAGAGATTGTTTTCATTTTTAATAACATGTAATAAGTAAAGTCATTGTATAACATGTACTGTGCAACCTACAACAGTTATTAAAGGATAGGTCTAATATGCCTAATTGTATTATATTTATGAAAGAAAAAAAAAGCTGCATTTGCTATAGTAATATTTGAAAATCAGGCTAAAAGATGCAGCTTCATTACAAAACTCATCCCCCCTACAGGCTGGCGCCCTAGATACTGTTGCTATGTCCTTCACCATCAGAGGAGAGCTCACAGCTCTCACAAACTTAAGGAAAATTATAAGGTCTACAAGTGACCTGGATAAAGTTAAGCAATTGACAAAGTTGTCGGGGAAAAAATGTTGTGGAATAAATCTCAAGAACTTTTACCACGACAACTTGGTAGGCAACAAGGAATCTTACAAATCATCTGATAGATTGTTCTGTTAAAACTTTTGAAAACCTCTGTATAAACACATAACTAATTTCAATTTCAGTTTAACTGCATGTGCACATCAGTCTTTTTTAATTACACGTTTTAGAGTGTCCTCACAATTTGTTTAGAACTGACTTGATAAAGGCATTTATTATAATTAATGTAACACAATGTTTCAACTTAACACGATAGGCCTATCCTAGTCTGCTAGTTCTATGTATCAGATTGTGCAATGAATGAACCATTTCTATGTTTATTCTGCCATCAACAAAACCTATACCTACATTGTCTTAGAGCTGGAAAAAAGCCAGCATTTAATTAGGTCTTCCTTTTCAGATGCGTTGATTTGCTCTGGTCAGAGTGATCAATGAAGAGTTGTACATGTCAAGACAAATGCTGAGAACCTGACGTTTGTGGGGGATAAGAATAGCCACAGGGTCTTTGAGTGTCAGAGCAGGCGAGGGAGGGGCAAAGTAGTGGTGGGTTTAGAGCTTTTCACACACTTGCAGCAATATATTTGAATTATGTGGGGAGGGGGGGAGATCAGGGGTAAACTTTGTCCTTTGAGAAATTCAATTTACAAGCTTAGAATAAAAGCCCTAATAACATATTGATTACATTGTATGCCTTATGTCACTCTTACACATCATGTTACGTTTGTAATATGTTACTGTATGTATGTTCATTTTACACATTCATCACATTTTTCATGATCCTTCTATTAATTAATAATATTGTGGTCAATGTATAAAATTAACATTAGTGTCACTGTAATGTATAGGCTATGTCTATAAGTAGGTGGCATTAGGGTCGCTTTATCCTGATTCTTATTCCTGCCTTTGACAATAGACCAATGGCAGATAATAAACATGTAATTATTGACACCTAACCATTTTTAAACGACTGCTTGAGGTAACCTGAAGCAGTGAAACAAAAAAGGTTGAATACATTTATCTCAAAAGCAACCTGAATCAGGTTGATTGTAAGATTCATTTTTTTAAACCTTTTTGAAAAACATAACACTTTGTTCACTGAGGTTTCTTTCATGATTTTAAAAAGCATGCATTCAGTGAACAATTTGACTAATGTATTAAGGCATTACTGTAAGTTATTATATATGATAAAGTAGAACCCTGTCCCATTCATCTTTCCCCAATTACAATTTTGGTGGAGTAAGCGATTGTGGAGTCAGTGTTTCTAAGCTAATACATATTTTGTCAAATTAGCGAATACCTCCTCATGGACTGCAAGCTGCCTGTTCTGTGTGTGTGTTAAAATATGTTTCTACACAGCCCTGGCTAAATGGGAACACAAGCAAAGAAGAACGTACCACGTGACACTAACCCGGGCTTGAAAAATAATATTCAATGTGTGGGGCAGAGCTTCTAATGGATCCTCCCATTCAATTCCACTTTATTGCAGACCCTTGGGTCCATATCAGCAAACTTAAACAAAACAACAAGGAAACATATAATACAACTATCAATTACAATGCAATTATCAATTACAATACATAGTTATAGCTGTACACTATAATGGCAACTTATTATAAAAAGTATCTAAGACTAAAGAACATACAGACATTTATTCCATTTCAATAGATTTTTGGAATAAATGTCCAAAATCCATTGAAAGGAGAGGTGTTTTTTCTTTTGATTATATTAAAATATCAACAATCTTCCTCCAGCATAACTGATGACACAGTTAACTGCAATTTTCCATCAATATATACATCTGCCAGATATCACATTTGAAAGCAAATCATTTTAAAATAATTGAGATTATATTTGAGGTAATACTTAATTAAACATATTAATGATTTGGAGACACTAATCAAGCCCAGTCAGCATATAAAATATCTGGAGCAGAGGTGATTTACAGAGCTATGCCACTCACAACTCTTGCAAGCTAGAGGTATGTCTGTCAATTCTTATGTCAGCTGTGTTCACATGCTCTGCTAAGTGTGCAAAGTCTTCTTGGCAACCGTGTAAACTATTTTTTAGTTGGTGTTTACTGTTTACATAACAACTCATAACTTAAACCACCATGAAAACCTCCCTCGTGCCAAAACACATTCTGTTTTACACGTAGAAATTATGTGAATTTCATTTCACCCAATAAAACTGAGTTCAAACCTGTTCATACAAATTATAATATTTTGTACCAGTAACATGCAAACCATGCAGAATCGTGCACAAGGACACAGTTTTATCAGGATTTGTTTGGCCTTTAGAACATGACCTGGTCGTGGATGGTTAAAGGAACCCAAATACCTAGTAAGTGCAAACACTGTTAGCAATACACCTCTGCATCTGATCCTTTTCTGCAAGTTAAACAAAAAATACCCTGTAATTTGTTTTCTTTCCCTTGTCAAATACGATTTTGGATGGGAGTAACCATTAACATAACATTTTTTATTACAGTTTGAATTCCAGTCCATATGTTCATCTTATATACCATTGTGTTGGTCTATCAGTCAGATTCAGTAAATGCACTCACACAGTAATGCCCTCAGTGACTGGACTTTGGATAACACAAAGTCAGTAAGTAGCCTTTGATATCATCTGATGATATAACTCTAAACATCAGTGTGTGAGATATGTATAAGCCTACAGTGAATATAACCATGCTGAAATAACATGGATATTATGCTCTTTAATTATTATAATAAAGGTTCTAGTTTGGTAAAAAAGAATATGTCAGAAGAATACATCTATTTTGGTTATTGGAATTGAAATTACATTCAAAATAACGTTTACTTACAAGTTAGCAGCATCAGCAGAAGCTACATGGAGATTAATGGGTTAACTATACAAATTCAGTGGGTCTGCCTCAAAAGTTTTAGGGCTTGGCAGTCTGTAGCTGTCTGCATACAAAGCATTGTGCAAAGGTTGGTCATTCAGTTTTTCACTGCCTGACATTCATTTTTCAAGACAACTGAGATTAAGGTACAGTAAATCAGCACAATAATATATTAACAAGTCAGTAATCATATCAATATGTACAACAATTCATAAATATACTAATACATGTGTTATTGTAGACTTTGTTGGTCATCTGAGTTGGGTCTTAATTTAACATGTAATGAAATAGAACACATCTGTTGAGATTTCAATGCAGCTTTTCACTTTACCCACAGCTGGCATGCACACCATTTTGTCCTTGGTGTTGTGGGCAGTAGGATCATCCGTGGTGTTGCCAGTCCCTGATACTGGGGGGGTGACAGAAGAGCCTGTTTTATGTTCCAAGGAATGCACCTGTCTTCACGATGACTACAGTTGGGAGCTCAACATGTACTGCAGTTCTCGTAACTTAACTCAAGTCCCAACAGGCATGCCAGGCTCCACACGTTCCCTCTGGCTTGATGGCAATTTGTTCAACAGTCTTCCAGCAGCCTCCTTTATACACCTCTCCACCTTGGACTTTTTGAATCTACAGAGTGGCCAGTTGGTGACCCTTGACGGTCAAGCTTTCGAAGGGCTGAAGTCACTAGCTCACGTTCACCTCGAAAGGAACAGAATCCGGACGTTACCGGGTAAAGTTTTTCAGACTACACCTAACCTCGCCTCCCTTAGCCTCCATAACAACCAGCTCACTCGCATTGAAGAAAGGCTTTTTGCTGGCCTCTCGCAAATGTGGCTCCTCAACCTGGGATGGAACTCAATAGCTGTCTTACCTGAGGGATCTTTTCATGAGTTGCATTGCTTACGTGAGCTAGTTCTGGCTGGGAACCGACTCGCTTATTTACAACCACAGCTCTTTCAAAGCCTCACTGAGCTTAAAGAGTTGGATCTAACTGGCAATCACCTTAAGGTAATTAAAGCCAATGTGTTCCTCAAACTCACCAAACTGCAAAAACTATACCTGGCTCAGAACCAGATTGTTACATTGGTGCCCAGAGCCTTCTTAGGAATGAAATCACTCAGATGGTTGGACCTTACAAACAACAGGCTGACTTCTCTCCACGATGAGACGTTCTTGGGTCTCCTCCATCTTCATGTGCTGCGTCTTTCAAACAACTCCATCACAGGAATCAGGCCCAGAACCTTTCGCGATTTGCAGTACTTGGAAGAGCTGCGTCTCAGCCACAACAGAATCCGAGCCCTTGGGGAGAGGATTTTTGAAGGGCTGGGTCAGCTAGAGGTTTTAGAGCTAGAGCACAACCAAGTCCAGGAGGCACAGGTGGGCACCTTCACAGGTCTTTCTCACGTGGCTGTCATCAACCTGTCCGGAAGCTGCTTCCACAGTCTACCGGACCATGTGTTTGCAGGTTTGTCAAAGCTTCACAGTCTCCATCTGGACAGAGGCTGCCTCACAAAGGTGACCAACCAAGCCTTCACTGGGCTGTCCGGGCTACGCCGGCTTTTCCTGCAACACAACAACATTTCCATGGTGGAGCGGCACGCTTTTGCTGACCTTGTAGGTCTGCTGGGTTTAGACATGAGCTTCAACAGGCTGGAGACTCTTGTGGGCAACGTATTCTTTGGCCTCAAGAATTTGGAATACTTGCTGCTGTCCAACAATATCTTCAGACAGTTTTTGCTGAATGGTACAAAGCAGCTAATGCCTAAGCTACGCTATCTCGACCTGAGAGATAACAACTTAACTACCATTGTTCCTGATTTCCCACGGAATATTGAAAAGCTCCTTCTGTCAGGAAACCTGTGGAAATGTGACTGCAATGCTCTTACACTCAGAAACTACAGCTTGAGGAATCCACTAGTGATTCCTCGGCAGGTGGAGACTCATGCAGAGGGTGAAGAGCCTGATACGACGGTCACCATCTACAACAATATCACATGTAGCAGCCCACCGTGCCTAGCTGGTCAGGACCTCCGCGATATCGCATATGAACACTTTGAACATTGCTAATAGGCTAGATATGACTTAGGCTCTAAGCTTGATACTGTATGTCTGACTGCATTGATTCTAAAGAAATACTCAGAAAAGATAAGTAATATAAAGATGCAGTGGTAATGCTTAAAAATAAACATGACATAATGAAAATCCACTTGATATGGTTTCATGGTGCAATGTGTATGCCAGGTTTTATTCACTTTTTATTTTACGTGTATGGTCTGTACTGTATAATTTCAAGGATAAATGTGTTTGAGTCGTATAAGTAATATTTATCAGTGACCTCGATGAACCTTCAAATGAAATACCAATACTTCTACCAATACAATTTTTGCAAAATAACAAAGCAAAGCGCCTGTTGTCTTTTACTTTGTCTGACTATAAATGCGTAGGTAATCAATAGACTCAACAATGTGCTGCGCTAGCTCTGTGTCAAGCATCTCTAGTGCCATTATAGTGACACAGATCTGTCTGACCCAAGGGTTGTACCGAATACCCAGGAAAAATATGATGCCCTCCAGGTTGTCCTTGCCCTAGCTTTATCTGAGGTCTCATTCCATCTTGATTTGGCAGGATTAACCCTTTACATCCATTATTGACCAAATGGCAAATACATTAAGGCTCTCCAATGCAGAAGCAAATGTCAATATTTCTACTCCCTGTGGCTAAACAGCCATCTTTTCTATGATATATTTTTGTATAGACTTTCATATCTTAGTACAATTACATTTAGCAGGGACTAATATTTCTTCCACTGTGTTCCTGTCAGGTCAAGACACACGTGACTCATTCAGGACTATGTCTTAACTTAATCAATACATCTGAACGTTGGATGTAATAGGGTAGTTTATTGTGGTAAAAATATGTTTGCTTGCTATTAGCGCTAGTGCCAGCCTCAGGGCCAGTTTCTGCAGAGCCATTGCACTGCACATATCTGCCACAGTGGCATCTATATGATCAGTGACCTCAATTTAATCCTGCAGGTACACAACTCAAACCCCTACAGCCATGTCATAATGAACAAAGGACATTAAGGTTTTTCCCTCACTGAAATAATGGAGGAGGCACATAATCATATTACCTGAGTAACATGCATACAGCCATACTGAAGTTTACCAGTCACATACTCATTTAAAGTGAAACACATTTTCTGGTTTATTAAATAATGTTGTCACAGTTCATTGGTTTCAATTTGGTGTGTACAAAGGCCTTCGGATTTGTATTATTTTATTGGTATTTTAATCAATGAACTTGTTCTAGAATGTATGGTGACATGTTATGACTAAGAGACATAGGACTGAAAGTAAACAGACAAGTTCCGATTAACTTGCTTGTTGGTCTAAGGATCCTATTTCTAAGGTCCCCAACACACACTGCTCTCTGCCAATCTGCCTTATGGTCATTGGCCATACATTGGTCTATGCCAGGACCACTGTGTGTAATCCTTAGTTGATGAGGTTAGACTGCCATCCGGTGGCCAAAATCTGTTTCGGTGTTGATTTAAAAACAGACAATTAAGAAACCATCAATGTAAAACAGAATAGATCTGTTAGGAGACTCAATTTACATCATATGTATATACTTGAATACAGGTAGTTATTTTGTAACATAATATGCTAGCCATGGAATACATATTCAACAAATTCAAAGACCCCCATCATGTCACCTCTAGTGTTGATTCAATTCTGAAAAGCTAGAGCAAATCATAAAGTGTCACTGATAAACAGCTTGGGATGTAATATCATTTTTTGTCTATTAAATACTGTTTACGAGTCTAGAAAATAGAATTATTGATCCACTGTGTATTTGTCTTCACCCACAACACTACATCACTATATGAACATATGCATCCTGAAATCCATCTGAAAATATATACAAATACTGGTCCCTCAGCATTAGCACACCTCAGAAGGATAATATTTCTGAGATTTATGGACAGCCACTGTCACTTCATCTAGACAATTACAACAAACTGTTCATCTATACAAAGCACTGCAGTCTACACAATCTAAATAAATAACTTGTACTTTGTTTTAACAAGACAAAAAGTATTCCACGCTCTTCAGATGTAAAATTTGTTTAATTCGCAAAACGCAAAAAAACAGAAACATGAACGCATTGCATAACTGTAGTGTAACATTTAAACAAGTGTAACAAGCTAGCATTACACTATTGTTTATGTAGAAAATAATTCTAATCAAAGAGACTATACTGAAAATGATTATCAAGACAATTTGCCCTATATATATAATATATATATATATATATTATATATATATATATGCTGACAAATGTAAATACATCTGAAATGTTTCCTCATATTTAACAATGTTCTATTTCAAATCATTATGTTAACCTAATAAGACATATTTCCTTGGACTTCTATTTAGAAAAAAAAATACAAAAACTTGAATGTTTTAGTTATTATACATTTTATTGAATAGCAATTCATAACGATGCTACATCATAATGAATTATCTGCTCAGTATTCCAGACAGCTGACCAATTCATTAAATATCTAATTTAGAACCATACATTCAATATTCAGGGCTTGAATGTTAAAATAAAATGTCTACTGAAATGTATTATATGGAACATTTTGTTCCGCATTCAGATATTTTACTAAACCCAAACAACTCCTTATGTCATACCTATACATGTACAATATTGCATAAATCTTCAGGCTCCATTTTTCATAATAAAAAAAAAAGGAAAATACATTTTCAAAATTGATTGAACTACTTAAATGCAAAGCCTATTGATATATACATAATGCAATACATTTACATGAGTTTGCTATTTTGTTACTTTGCCTTACAAACATGATCAGAAGTAATTGATTAGTATTGCTGCATTTTCTTAATGTTATGGTAAATACAGGATACTCAATTATACTTTGTGTTTCAGAAACTGGTCATCTTAACTTTGAATTACCTTTTCTCTTTAGTACAGTATGTGGCCAAATAGAAACGATAACACTTAAATATCTAAGGCACTGGAATTTTGATTCTAATTAACGTATACGTAGTCACTGCACAGCTTTAAACAATCTTAGAATAATATTAATTGATTCCAATTCAAATTATTCCAATTTAATACCAGAAAGGCACAGCTAAAACTGTAATTGGTCCATTATACATATTTCATAATCATTAAGTATAGGGAAGGATGTAAAAGCTTTTTAAAAAATGAAAAGGTCAACCACTCTGGGACATAACCAGAAATAAATGACAAATAGGCCTAACTTAATTTAAATTATATCTGTTTTTGCCATCTTGACATAACTTTTCATTATAATTATAAGCAACACAAATTTTAGAAGACGACTTCTGAATATAAAGTGCAGAATCATCAATATTCTGAACAATTAATGCAGAAGAGACAAACGCACACAACACCACCAACAGTGTACAACATTTACAATGAAGACAGCTTATCCAACAACAATGAATGCTTGCATTTCCAAATTAATCTTGCACATTGTCATAATTATGTATTTTATCCAAAATCAATTGCCCAAATACTGAGTTGGATTCAACAATCAATGTTTGAATAATATAATCATGTTGACATTTTTTATAATGAAGAGATATGGGAGGAAGGGGGGGGGCTTTAAGGTATTGGGTGATTTGACAAACTTTCCTCACTAAAAATGAAATTCTATACAAGAAAAAAAAAAGTACAGGTCTTTGGTAAAACTGCAAAATTGACCTTATATCCATTAGTGTTTTATAAAAATGTAAATAAAACATTGGCATAGTAGTCTCATTTAGTCAATCACATCATTATGGAATATGAAATGATAAGAAAAGCTAAACAAAATAAAACACTTACATGTACTTACTAAAATGGCTAGTTAATTTTTTTTATCTCTTATAAAGATGCATTATAATAATTAATCACAAACAATAGGTTTTAATGTGTTCTTAAGGTTGGGGAATTCACAATTCAGTAAATTTCCCAGTATCACCTAAGGAAAAAAACTAACAAAAAAGTAAATTCACAAAAACATTATCGTGCCAGTCTCATTTACTACAAAGCAATGAAAATGTTGTGCATTTCTTCCAGATACCATGGGTGTTTACTGATTACAAATCTCCAATTTCTACATAAAACCAAACTTACCCCTTGAAAATATTGAATATTATACCATATTATACCACTTTGGCTCATTTACAGAATTCCACACGACATCATGAATTTGTTGGTTTTTACATATAAATCATAATATACCAAAAGACCCTGTGACATTTCAGAAGACACCATTAAGCTGCATCAAACACTGTAATCCAGTGAAACATAAAAAAAAAAAAAAACAACAAACCAACCACTTTAGCCTTCATCCAACTGACAAGTCCGGACATTGTACAGTAGAAATCTGTGACCTCTTGTAAGCCATTTTGTAAGTGAACCAAAACTTAACTCTAGTTTAAACTGACAAAACAATGTTTTAATTGATATGGTTCATTCTGATGAAAAGTGATTATTCATAGTTTCTGAAATCAGAGCAGTTGATGCACAACATTCAAACATCTACATTTAAGAAACTACAATACATTTTTCAGTAGCAGCAAAGCTTGCAGAAGTGAATATGCATTTAGTACATTACAAATGAGTCAATACAAATATTCTGGCAGTGTGATAGTGTGAATTGTGCACATACATACATATACACACATATATATATATATATATATATATATATATATACACACACATATATATATATATAAAGATTAATATTACATGCAATACCATGCATATAGTCTGCCTTTTATGATAAAAGTAAATCAAACAAAAAAAAAAAAAATTTTGAAAATGTTTTTCTCTTCCGAGTTGATTAATTTCCATCTATTTGTGTAAACAATTATTTTCCCATATTTGTAAGTAGCAAAATGGTGTACCTGGTGAAAATATTATTCAATCTAATTTAGAGCAAATATAAGACGGAATCATAAGACTGATGTAATTTTTTTTAACACAGTAGAAGGTCATTTGAGCAACTTAAGCACAATACACTGATGTAATTGAAAATACGTGTTTACCACAAACCTATTTAGTCAACATAGCACTATAACAAACTGAATAACTGATAAAAAAATACCCCCCCACACCCCACACTTTGCTATACAACTGTATATTGTGTCCTATGTTTGCATACTCTGTAAATTGAAAAGTATAATATCAAATGAGAGTGAAGCTGCACCAATAGAGCACCATGGCCATGGAATTGTGAGCAAGGTTCTGTGTTAAGATTGAAGTCAGGGCACAGGCACTGACATTTGCTTTCAAACTATTATCTGCAGAAATATTATTAACAGGTTCGGGCCAAATGATGGCAAACATTATGTACAGTATGTATGTATGTATGTATGTATGTATGTGAATGCCTAAACTAGATGCAGAAACATTTGCACAAGCTTTTAACTACCTGTGTTTTCTGAAAATTCTAAAGCAAGGCACTTGAGAGTGAGAGGCCGATATGTCTAGACAAGGTCAAGAGGCTAGATTTCTAAAAAGATTAACCATTTCAGGCTTTAGCAAATACAATACATGCTCCTTTAATGGCTAGATTATATAAATCTCTAAATGACCGATTGAATTACTGACTTAACATTTAGAATGTGCCTTACTCATTACAGTTGCTGGTTATGCCTAAAACGCATTTTTTAAATTTGCACTTATTTGACTGAACTTTAATAACATTTAACTGACCATAGAAATTATGAAGTACTTTTCTATGAAACTAATATATGAAACATGAAAACATTAAAATTACATTTCACAGTACACACTAAATCTTCAGAGATTATCTTACACAGAGAGAAAAAAAAAGAAAAAACTACAAAGCATCTTAAAGCTAATTTCTACATTATTTAACTAAATACCAGGTCATCAAAAGTGCTGTATGATACATACTTTAGAAAGTTGGTCTTAATAATGATGTTTGACAGGCTAAATAAATACTGAAAGTATTGGCATCTACGAAAAGTGTAATTCAGCGCTACAAGTAAACTACTAAGATATTTAATTCAAACAATCAATAGTGTCCAAATAGCCTAACTACATTTATCAATCAGTTTGCCTAAATATTTAGACCAGCATGATGAAAGTGTAGTTTTCATTGTTCATTGATCAAATGCATTTCAGAGGCATTCAATTTCCTTATCTGCCTTTAAAAAAATAGAACAATGACTGGCTGGTTAGCCAGCTATATTTAAAATTAGGTCAAATAATGTTTTTAGTTTTGCTCATTTATAAAAACATGTTCTAGTGTATTTTCTAGTAAACTGAATATACACCAGTATTCAATCTGAACTGATATATAGGCCTTTAAATCTAATTCTACAGTGACCTGATAATGTCACAGAATAACATTTATATTTTTCTGCATTATTAATCTCAAATTAGATATTCACGTTTTGTCTTGCTCCTATTAAAAGCACAATATAAAATGTTAGACATAATGTAGAGTACATGAAACTATTATTGAATGCAAATTATATTTAAAATGATGGAAATCTATACTGTATTTATTAATCTGTGATGTGTAATGAAAAGGAACTTAAAGACAAAGAAAATGTAAGACATGAGACTTATTTTGCTATGATGTAGATTCCATAACTCAATATAACTCCTCCACTTGCATTCATTTGGTAGCTGTGCAACTGACAATTAAGCTCTATTTATCCAGTCGACTTCCAATGTTAAAAAAACAAATGTTATCATGCATGTTCTCCCACTGGTTGTATATGATCAACTAGTAGTGTGTTCAGGTTAATCAAATGTGTTGTTGTAGATTTATATGGCCCATTAACTATATTTTTTTACAAACATAAGTGGAAGGACTTGATATTAAAGCAAGGAAGTTATATGTCAACGGTTAAACAAAAGTTCCACAAGTTTTGCATAACTTAAGGCAGTGACCTCTGCGACCATGAGCGACTTAAAAAAAGAATTCTGTTGTAAATAAAGCAATCTAACTTTTCAAAGAACAATGACAACTGATACTTTACAGTATATGGATGGGCAGCTCTGTCCAAGTTTGCATATAATGCAATTATTGTTCTGGCTGATACTGCACAATATGCAGCAATACGATTTTGGGGTCTATAGTGTTATTTTATATATTTAAATAAAAATCTGAATGATGGTATTGCAAGGTGATTTCCTAACATTCCTAAATGCATAGCTTTTCCAGCAAAAAGCTGTGTGTGGAGGTCATTAAAATGAGCAAAACTAAGAAATATAAGCAATTGTATTTGGAAAAAGTACATGTTTTACCAGTCAAACATCATTAATATAATTCAAAATTATTAATAAAATCACTATTAAAACACAATGTTCTATTACAAAAATGTAAGCATAAAATTTGTATTAGTAATTTTTCAAAGGGCTATATATTTTTTTCCTTTTATATAGTACCTTGAATAATTAATTACCACTTCAATATTTTTGTTCTACAATAGGGACATTCTGTTTTACTAGGTGCACAATTATCACAAAGTACATAATGTTGGCAAGGCTGCAGAACAATGCAACAATCATGCTTTTGGCAAACTATACATTTCTTTGACTGAAGCTGAAATATTACCTGTTAGGAGGAAAGAAAAAGAGTAATATCAGTTGCAAGTATACAGAAAAAAAATGTACTTGGTGATCTATGCTTTTTATACATGTAAAATAATTTAAGGCCCCATATTCAATTATGAAACTTCCATTTAGGTCAGACGTTTTCCCCCTTTGAGCTGAACATCCCACTTCAGTTGTGTTGTACAATAAATAAATAAATACATAAATAAATAAATACATAAACAACCTAATTGGATCTGTGGCTAGGATGGGCAGGATAGGTCAGAGATGATTACAATACAGAAATTATTTCATACAAATTTATATAATTGCTTTTGCAAAATGTTTGTTAAATAAAATGTTAACACTGATTTCAAAATTATTCCAGCCATTTCAATCAATAACTGACCACACAAGTGAAATAAACCATTTTACAATAGGGGACCTTAACTGTGAAATGCACTAGAAATGAAAGGCTGTGCTTTTCTTACCCCTTCTATAAGTTCTAAGTCATTACGCAGTTGACTCTGGATAGAGAGAAGCTTAGACAAGGAGAGCTGGTCCAGCTCTCCATAGCTACGCAGGAGGGGTGTTCCAGGGGTTCGACAGATTGCATCAAAGTCCCCGTAGAGCTCCTTCAGCTTGCGTTCTGTCTCCTCCCACTTCTGCTCTGCCAACTGGCGCTCTGCCTCGGCTGATTTGGCTTGTTCTTTTGCCTCACGAGCATCTTTCTGGCAAGCTTCACATGCCTACAGAAAGTGGAAGTTGTGTTAAATTGTTACTGGTACTGCACCTTATCACATAACTGCAATTACAAATAAATTGATCCCTATACCTTAAAAAAGGTGCTACTTGTAATATATTTAGTTTAAAATTGTAAAAAAAAATAAAATAATAAAAAATGTATTATATGTCAAAGATCAGCATGTATAGAGATATTTTCTTAAATGAACAGATTGCACTGCTCCATACCCTTGTAATACCACTTTGTACCTCAAGGGTCAAGGTGAGTCCCTAGCCTTCATACCAACATTAGAATAAGAAATACTGAAGAGCAATACTCTGCATTGTATTGCATACTTTATATGGATCTTATTCCTGAGCGACCTGTATGTTCGCAGCCATAGTAACCTACTGTTTTTCACTTCCGCTCGATACTCAGAGAGAAACGATGAGCTCATGTTTAATTTGTGCCATGGTTGGCTGTACCAACAATATAAACAAGGTGCAAGTTTTATTTTTTTTAACAATCTGAGTATTTTAGCCTATTGTGGCCTATAGTAATATGCTCAAGGCATATAGGCTATAAATAAATTATTTTATGTGAATCTGTTAATTACACCAACATTGTTCTAGTGAAACTATAGCCTTGTTTGTACAGCTCGATTGCCACAGTTTATTCCCCGGCATTCCAGTTCACTGGCAACAAAGTATTTTGATTTCCAGCACTGGATGAAACAAGTAACAAATGGATAAAATGGATTATGTTTGATGATGATAGTTACTTCTAGACTAGCAGGCAAACTGCTATAAATGCAAATGGAGCATAATGACCTTGGTGGACAATTCAAAGTCGATCGAGGGTTAGGACGTAACCGATTACATGTAATCGGTTACTTTGAATCTTATTATGAAAAAACTGTAACTGTAATCCATTACAGTTATCAGCTAAAATAGTGGAATGAGATTACAAGTATGTTTTTTTTTTAGATTAAATGATTACTTCTAGGACTACTTTCAAATATGAAAGGGAAGTTTGCAGAAGAAAAATGCATAAAACAATTTGATTTTCTCTTATTAAAGTTATTAAATAATATGACCGCCTGTTTAAAGAAATTAATCCTGGATCTTTATTCTGTCATCTTTTCATTTGAATATAGAGCAGTTAAAATAATGTGATGCCATCTCGTGTGGTAGTGCTCCATAACATGTTTTAAATATGTTACAGATATATTGAACTTAAATCTTGAATATCTCTCTACCTGCGCAACATATACGGTCACAAAAGATTTAGCGTGCCAATGCAGTAAATTTATGCGTGAAGTAATCTAAAAGTAATGGAAATAATCAGATTATGTTACAAAATGTTGTAATCCAAAAATGACTTTACTGACTAAAATGTTTGTCTGGTAACTAGTACGGTTAATAGAAATGTAACTTTTAAAACCATATTTTCAGAATATGAAATAAAATGCTGAATAGTTTTAAGACCCTGCGGCTACCCTATATATAATAATGCATGCAATGTATACAATAAAACAATAGTCTAGCAATTACACCACCAATATATCCATACCTGTAGGGTCCTCGTCTTTCTCAAGCCATATCTTATGCTATTTGTCCAAGTGAAGCCATACGTTGTTCGCATGCATTTCACGGCATTTCACAAAATCAACTTAAGTCAGAGTCTGACATTAGTTACCCAGCGCAGAGAACATCATAACGTCAAATTACGTGATTGGCCGAAAAATAGTAGGCAAGGCCTGTTGTTGAACCAACATAACATTTTATCAGTCGATCTCAAATGAACCACACTATTATACAAGAATTTGTTAAGAAAATGTATTTTCCAAAACCTTCTGTAATTATGTATTTTTCAAAAACTTCTCCAGGCCTGGAATTAAAATTTCATAACTTTTCCATGTTTTTCATGACCGTAGGAACCCTGGCCAAGTGAAAAGTTTGGTGGAGGGTTGTTTTTCAGGGGTTGGGCTTGACCCCTTAGTTCCAGTGAAATAACTGTTGACATTTTGGACAATTTCATGCTCCCAACTTTGTGGAAACTGTTTGGGGATGGTTCCTTCCTCTTCCAACATGACTGCTCACCAGTACACAAAGCAAGGTTCATAAAGACATGGATGAGCGAATTTGGTGTGGAGGAACTTGACTGGCCTGTACAGAGTCCTGACCTCAACCCGAACACCTTCGGGATGAATTAAAGCGGATAACGCGAGTTAGGCCTTCTCGTCAACATCTGTACCCGACCTCACAAATGCGCTTCTAAAAGAATGGTCAAAAATTCCCATGAACATACTAAACGTTGTGGACAGCCTTCTCAGAAGAGCTGAAGCTGTTATAGCTACAAAGGATGGGCCAACTCCATATTAAACCCTACAGATTAAGAACGGGGTGTCATTAATAACCTTCACTTGCATGTAAAATCACTAGGCAGGCGTCCCAAAACTTTTGGTTTCACAAACTTTGGTGGGAAAAACGGCATAGGGGATAATGGCGTAGATGCTCTGTATATTCTGTTGAAATGCTGACCCCTAATGGTTGACTGTAATTTACAGTACAATTTAGTCCTTGGATAATGCGGTATGAAAAACTGGGAATAACATCTCAATTGCAAACATGGCGATCTGACATTACGGTGTCTGCTACACATGGCACGTTTAAGAGCATTGATCTGAGAAAGTTACTGACCCTCTTCACCTGCTGCCAGGCCTCTTCCCACTGCTTGATTTTCCTCTTGGCCTCATCAAGGTCTCTGAAGAGGCGTGCCAGATCTCCACTGTTAGATGTGGAGGTCAAGCTGCTGAACACCGGAGATGGGCTGGGTGAAAAGCTGCCACTTACAAAGTCCCAGATGCTGCTAGCACCCCTATTCAAGCCTGGGAGAATGAAGTAGTACAAGCACTGTTAGTGCCAAAACATCTCTTCAAATCAAATTTGCTTATCTTAAGTCTATGTTTGGACCACTACCTGTATAACTAAACAATACCTTCCCACAAGTGTTTCTGTTCAATGCAGACAAGTCTTCAGAGGAGGGCACATAGAGTAGGGGGCAGTAGTAGGTGAAGTACATTTTACAACTCATTGCTGCTTACATTTACTTCCTTTTTTTTTATTGCAAATATATTTTACCTGCTTGGCACATAAGAAAATGGAGAACATGATGACACTGAAAGCATTGCTTGTTTCCATTTAGATAAATATACAGCATACTGTCATATTACTATACAGTGGGCACATTATCAACAAAGCCCTCCATTTATATCCCACTAGAGCTGAACGATTAACCATTTTCAAACCGAAATTGCGATTTGAACCAATGCGTTTTGCAAATCGCAAAAGCATGAAATTTATATATGCACATCTGAACCAGTTTTTTTATATTTTTTTAGCGTCAATGGTTGTATTTGCATGCCGCCCTCCTTGTTTGAGGGTAATTCTAACTAATCAGCCCAGTGCTCCTCCTAGGTCTACCAGTCATACTCTGAAATTCAAGAAGACTATATTTCTATGGTGTAGCCTACACGGCACGCCCACCAACAACACGTGAAACACAAGGAAACACATTCGTGGGACATCTGCTGAAAAATGGCCTCCCCTGAGATAGAGGCAACGTCGGAAATCTTAGGATAATGCAGAAGAAAAGCATAGAGTGGTCATTTGGCACCACACCTACTGTAGTGCCTGCTGTATTGGTTGTTTCCGAGGAAGTTGGCGACAGGCCGTATCAGCACGTGAGAGATTTTAACAAGGCAGCCAGTGTCCGGTTCACAAGACGCATTGCTTAAAAAGAGTAAGACGTAGCATCTATTGCCGACCCGTTTACTGAGATTAACAATGACAAATGCGAACGATGAATGTAACTCGGTACCGTAGTCATGCTTTACGGCATACATACACACATACATACATACATATACACACACACACACACACACATACACACACACACATACACACATATACATACATATATATATACATATATACATATACATATATATACATACACACACACACACATATATATATATATATATATATATATATATATATATATA
>JAODTR010043632.1:0-19305 GCA_025399935.1 Amblyopsis rosae | reverse complement strand
GGTGTGACAGGTTTGAGGGTAGCCATGGTAATGGGAAAGCTGTGAGCACACCAACACCTGTGATTTATACTAAGTTACTTGGCACTGCTAGCCATCACCAGTAACTGCAGGCAGCTGTCAACAGGATAGACACAGAGCACGTGAGCCTGTTTTTACTCAGCTACCATATCAAAGACAGTGACCACTAAGACACTATGAGGGGAGAGGCAGAAAGCCACAGGAATAGCAACGAGAGAGGGAGAGAGAGAGCTGTCATTAGTATTGTACAGCCACTCCTTTCTCCACCATTCAAACTATAAAAGCTAAATACTCAACTCAGCAGACCGTGTAAGTGGGCACTCTGCGTCAGTGTAAAATAACCCTGTAAAGGTCAGCTAAAATAGGAGTAGTAGACAAGAGGCTGGCTGGCTTTTTATTTTTTTAGTTTTACTCAATTAAAAGACACTCTCAGCCAAGGGAAACTATTAACCAAAAAACATACTAAAACAGGTATACCTTAACAGAAAACAGGAAAGCCCTTTATATGTTCTATTTCCATTGACGGGCTATGAGACAAGACCGTCCTACTTTAATAATAAAAAAGTGATTTAAAGGTATAGTAAGTAGTTCTCGAGAAATGCTCGAGACACAATTCGAACACAAATAAAAACAAAAACCTTTCCCTTCATTGCCATAAGGTGCTCTTTCAGAGGCTCCGCCCCACACACGGGGAAAGCATTGCGAAGGCTGTGATATGATTGTTGTTGTATGAGGTCTGCACCTCTGTTTTTTCTTCAGCACACAAAAGCAATCAGACTGCGAGGACATATTTAGTGAATTTGACAAACAGTGTACACAATCGCCTAATATACCTTTTAATAGCATGACCTAAAATAAATAAACAGAATACTCTTGACAAAAGCATCACGTTTGTGATGTTCCATAGACATCTGACCCACAGTAACTCTCTTCCATCTTATCTGTTACCACCCCAGCTGAGCAAGGCTAGGGCTATGTTTAACTAAGTTTAGCTCATTTGGAATTACTGTACAGTAACACTCACTTCTTGACAGTGTAGGTCAAACATCAGTCTGTGTGTGATGCTGTATACTAAAGTATTTTCATTATGTATTATGAGTATTCTCTATTACCTGATATCTCTGTTGCATTTCCATACTGTAGGTGTTTATGGGAAGGCCAGAGGCAGGACTAACGTCATGATATATTATTCAGGAGGGTAGACACTTCTTGGAGAAATACAAATAGATACAATATCACTCTACTTTGTTATATCTAACATCTGAGAAATGTTTAGGGTGAGTGGGCAGATACGTATGGATTATCATAGCAAATTAGCAAAAAGTGATTTTCTGCTATTCAATCTCTATCTATCTATCTATCTATCTATCTATCTATCTATCTATCTGCCTCTGTCTCTCACCCTCTTGATCAATGTGACAATAATACAGTTTTGACCTCTCCCTAGCCCAACAAGAAAGCACTACCAATGTCACCTTACATTTAAAGGCAGGGTTAGCCATTCTCT
The DNA here is from genome assembly GCA_025399935.1 of Amblyopsis rosae. Taxonomy (NCBI): domain Eukaryota; kingdom Metazoa; phylum Chordata; class Actinopteri; order Percopsiformes; family Amblyopsidae; genus Amblyopsis; species Amblyopsis rosae. The sequence continues at coordinate 17,780 of JAODTR010043632.1, read as the reverse complement.
AGAATGCTTGATAAATTCGAGCTCAAATTAAAACTACATTCCTCCACACCCTACACAGCGTCGCCCCACGCATTGTGACGCAAAGCGTAGTACTATAGAAAGAAATCATACTTTATTAATCCCCCTTAGGGGGGATTCATTCTCTGCATTTAACCCATCCCTCAAGGGAGCAGTGGGCAGCCACTCGTGCGGCGCCCGGGGACCGACTCCAGATTGAGTCAAGTGTCTGGTCAACAGCACTGACTGGAGGGTAAACCTAACATGTTTTTGATAGTGGGGGAAACCGGAGCACCCGGAGGAAACCCATGGAGCCAGGGCTGTGTAGAAGTATCAGAGTATTTTTCAGCGCGCACAGAGAACAGTAAGCTAGCGAAATGGAAGAAGATATTTGCTGAATTTGACAAAAAATTTATTATCTTACAATTAGCTTGCAATAGCTGACTTTATCTTTAGGCTTTGTCTATGTGTGTGTGTGTGTGTGCGTGTGTGTGTGTGTGTGTGTGTGTAGTTCACAGAGCTGGGAAGTACTTAAAGCTCTTTCAGGTACCTGTACTTTACTCAAGTACTGTATGTATTTTTCTGACAACTTTTTCAGAAAACATTTTTATAAAAGCCTCTCCGGGAACCACCGCCTCATCGTGGTGGAGAGGTTTGGGTGCCCCTATGAACCTGAGGGCTGTGCTATCTGGAGCCTGGTGCTCCTGGTAGGGTCTCCCAAAGCAAAGTGGTCTCAGGGGAGGGGCCAGACTATGAATGGTTCAGAAGACCCCCATGAAGAACTTAGATAGAGAAAGAGTTACCCTGCCCGGAGGAAGCCCGGGGCCCCTATCTGGAGCCAGGCCCAGATGGAGGGCTCGCTGGCGAGCGCCTGGTGACTGGGTTTGCCACAGAGCCCAGCCTGGCACAGCCCGAAAAAGCAACGTGGGTGGCGGTGAAAGTCAGGGGCCTCGACAGACCAGACCCGGGCAGCAAAAGCTGGCTCTGGGGACGTGGAACGTCACCTCGCTGTGGGTGAAAGAGCCAGAACTTGTGTGGGAGGTGGAGCGCTACCATTTAGATCTGTTGGGGCTTACCTCTACGCACAGTCTTGTTTCTGGAACCGTACTCCTGGATAGGGGATGGACTTTATTATACTCTGGAGTTGCCTAGGGTGTGAGGTGCTGGGCGGGTGTGGGGTTACTCACAAGTCCCCGGCTGAGCGACGCTACGTTGGAGTTTACCCCAGTAGACGAGAGGGTCGCCTCCCTGCGCCTACGGGTGGTGGGGGGAAAAACTCTGACTGTTGTCTGCAGTTCGGAGTATTCCACCTTCTTGGAGACCCTGAATGGAGTCCTGTATGGGGCTCCAGTAGGGGACTCCATAGTTCTACTAGGAGACTTTAACGCGCACGTGGGCAATGATGGAGATACCTGGAGAGGAGTGACTGGGAGAACCGGTCTCCTTGATCTAAACCAGAGCGGGCGTTTGTTGTTAGACTTCTGTGCTAGTCATGGACTGTCTATAACAAACACCATGTTCAAACATAAGGATGCTCATAAGTGTACGTGGTACCAGAGCACCCTAGGCCGAAGGTAAATGAACGATTTTGTAATCGTATAATCTGACCTGAGGCCGCATGTTTTGGACACTCGGGTGAAGAGAGGGGCAAATTAACTGCTTGCCATCTGGTGGTGAGTTGGGTCAAGGGGATTCTCAGAAGGGTGAGAATCTCATCAATCAGTGAGGAACTCAGAGTAGAGCTGCTGCTCCTTTGCGTTGAAAGGAGCCAGTTGAGGTGGTACGGGCATCTAGTAAGGTAAGGATGCCCCCTCGGCGCCTTCCTTGGGAGGTGTTCCAGGCACGTTTGGCTGGGAGGAGGCCTCGGGGAAGACCCAGGACTAGGTGGAGAGATTATATCTCCACACTGGCCTGGGAACGCCTCGGGATCCCCCAGTCAGGCCTTGTTAATGTGGCTCGGGAAAAGGAAGTTTGGGGTCCCTTGCTGGAGCTGCTGCCCTCGCAAATTCCGGATAAGCGGGAGAATATGGATAGATGGATGGATTAAAACATAAATGTCCTCTTGAGGTTCAGTTAGCTTTTTCCCAGAAACAGCCCGCTACAATTTAATGTCGTTCTCGTTCACAATTTGTATTTCAGAGCCTGTACTTTTTTACTTTTACTTGAGTACAGAAGGTGAATCTAGAAGTATCTGTACTTCTACTTAAGTAATGTCTTTGGGATGTAGGTGTATATGGATTGTATGTTGTGATTGTATGCCCACGTGTCTGAGAACAGATAACACACACACAATGCATAACTCCCAACAGACAGGTTCTTGGAAACACAACAAACTATTTCCATCTATCCAGATGGGGCAGCTGTCACGCACACAGACACAACACACACATTTTAGGCGGAAGCAGTGGACACCAACCTAGTACAGAAACTGGTATAATGGTCCAAACACACAAGAAGAATTGAATGAGTGAAACTTTTTCAGAAAATAAATAAATACAAATGTGCTACAGGCAAACTGTGGATTCTGCTTGCAGTGGTGAATTGTGATTATTATTTCATTTGTTTGCAATATTTGTGAGCCTCATAAAACATCATAAAACCTCATAAAACCATTCATACCTCATTCACCTCTTTTCTACACTCTAACTGTGCTTGTTTCAGCACCTGAGTGCCCACATGTACCTACAGTATGTACCTTCAATTTGATCTAATTTGGTTTAGTATGTTTTACTCAGCTTTCAGTTTGAATAAAGTTCAATATTTCATCTCATGTATGTTGTGTGGTTGGTTACAGTTTTTACTGCACAGTTGTGCCAATACTGACAGACAGTGGACACAAGAGTAGACACTCGGGAACCAATGTAATTCAAAAGCAAACAGGTTTTATAGTGTCATATAAATCAAACATGAATAAATCCCACACACATGAGAAAAACGGCCAAATCTGAAACTGGGATCTAAATCATCCCTCTCCTAGGGAGCCACGCGATCACAGCAAAGGCAGAAACAGGGACAGGAAATGGTCAGGAGAGGAGCAAAACATGATAAAGCCAAAAGACTGAGATGTAATCCACAACAGGCAGGGTACAGACCAAGGTACTACTTGATTAACTTGCAACTAACACTGGGGAACACAGACTATACACATGGCTGATTAGGAGATGGGAAACACCTGGGAGACAATTAACAAGGGGCAAGGCTGGGGCAGGAATGCAAAACACAAATACACAAACACAAAATGGGCAGTTTTAACTGATAGGATGTACAAGCATGTAAGTCACAATCCTGCTCATCCCCCATTCCCTATCTGTCATGCACACATGCGCGCACACACACACACAAATCCTAATGCTTACCGTAAGACAGGACTCCATTATAAAGGAACTTGGAGAGACTCGAGTGGTTCATGTGGGTTTGCTAATGAGAATGGATGTCTTTTCTATACAATGCTAACCTCCTGAAGTGACGTTTGTGCATTCACTCTAAGCAGCCAACTTCCTGCTCTCAACTTGGTTACAGCGTGATGGATATGCTTCAGTGTGTGACGATATTTTGATTTGATGTAACACTGGGAATCTCTTTAGAAAATACACTGTTTCTGTATTGAATATTAAACCAACTTGACACACTGTAAAAACTATGTCTAACTTAGTGTGATAATCTTTTTAGATTTAAAATCTAGGTGGACTTGTTTCTAATATAAATGGCTTATATAGTGACTTCATTTAAGAAAATGTGCACTTAAGTCTTATCAAGTGAATTTCACTTACTGCACTGGCAGTCAAATTTGATTGTTTTAACCATAATGAAGCTTATAACTAATATATTTACATATTTATATTTCACATTTGATAGTGAATTTTTTGCAGGCATTGTTCCACTTACAGTTTACAGTATATCTTATACGTATGATTCAGCTTAGTTGATTCTGAACTCTGCTGCAGTAACATTTTATATACGTTTAAAGCCTTTGTACACTTTGTGTTATATTAGCAAATTACAATTATTCTTGGGCTTTACTGTAAGTGGATGGAGATACAGTATGCTGCATATGTTCTGATGTCAGCAAACCATGTATTCTCAAAAGAACCAATGATAAAGAATGCATCAGATCTGATGTAGGAGAGTCCAGCAGTTGCTATTCAAAGACAATACAGTATATAACATTTAAAATAATAGGCTCATAGCATTCTAATCAGATTCGCTATTATATACTGTGCGTGTGTGCATGTGTGTGGTTGAGTAGACCAATGGATCTACTGTCAACCCTCGATATGGAGAGCTTGGTTTACTTTCTAGCTAAACAGTATATCTAGGATGTTCTGCACTGTTACTAAGCAACACCACTTTTTCCATTCTCTGCCATGTATGATAGCACAATAGTTTAGCGAGGGGTGCTAGTTATTTTGGAAAGTCGCCAAATGTCTTCTGTCTTATATCATTAAATATAATTTCAAAGCCCAAGCTTTGATATTTTTGTGTATGCAGCATTGTCCATGTTAAGATTCACTCAGTCACTACCACACAAAGGTTAAACCACATTTGTCTCAATTTGAATCAGGCACTGACGATGTGGGTTCAGCCATTTATCTTTGCTGCTCTGATCATTCATACCAGAAGTCATTCACTGTAAAATGTCTCCACATAATGTATATAATATATTATATTCTGAAAAGTCTCCCTTATGAGTTACCAACCTCAAATGCACCTTAAATGGCAAGGCAGTGTGTTATGAAAGTGGAAGAGAGATCTGATCGGGTATTATCAACTCATATTTCCAAGTATTGCATGACTTTCTCTGCCACTGTGTAGACCCATGGATCATCTGATAATACTGGCCGCTGACAGGGAAGGTATTGGTTGGCCGTCTCTCGGGTTTATTCTCCCACCTCAGACGTAGAAACACAGATTATAATACACCAGTGGCTTTCAAGGTGAGGCTCGGGACCATCTGAGAGATGCTTTTGAGGGTTTACGAGATGTTTCTAAAATATATAATTTACACTCAATAAAAAAAAACTATTATCTTACAGTACAGTATAGGTGTATTAAAAGTGAAATGTAATTTTTTAAACATTACAATTTCCCTCGACTGCTTAGACCAATTCCTGGAACAACTCATTATTTCTCAAATCTTTACACACTGTTTTTAACAACTCACACACAATGGAACAAACCTACAGTATAACCTCTGGGTCTGATTTTAACTTTACTTTGATCGCAGCAAGCATTTGTTTTAGGTCTGAGATGCTGGTGCTTAGTGACATCTAGAGGCAGAAAGTCATATACTGTAGGTTATGTTAAAGCTTTTATGCATTCTCATTTATGTTCATGGTTAATTTACTGTAGATAAAACTATATTATTACAGTAAAAGCATTTTTCTCACCATTAGTTTTGGGGCCAAAATTAATAAACTTCTGTAATACATTATATAAACAGACATCAGAAGTGTTATATAGTAAATGCTGCATCATACAGAATTTATGTTATTATATGCATGAGTGGTGAACACACAAAGTTTAGGGGCTAAACTCGTAGGGAACCCTGGTCCTGGAGAGCCGCAGCCCTGCATGTTTTAAATGTCTCCCTGCTCCAACACACCTGATTCAACTGAATGGGTCGTTATCAGCCTTCTAACACACACACTTCTAACTGTTCATTAGAATCAGGTGTGTTGGAGCAGGGAGACATCTAAAACATGCAGGGCTGCGGCTCTCCAGGACCAGGGTTCCCTACCCCTGCTAAAGTATAGTATTGTAGTTGAAGAATACATGCCATTGCAAAGTACTACAAAACATAAATACAAAAATGTTCTTGTGATAATAACATAAGGACAAAAATAAAAGTCTAATGATAATATTAATAATTAATAATAATAATTTAAATATAAAGCACCAGATCTATTCATTTCAATCGTGCATCAACAATCATTGAAAATATGATTGTTGAAAGGAAAACATCAAAGATGTAATTTATTAATAGTAAAACAGCCCATTGAACCCTGTGTAATACAGTGGTGCAGTTGGATAAGTTATGTGGTTTGGAATTTTAGCACTTTGATGTTGCTGATCCAGTCTCACTCAAAACATTTTATTTTCCAAGATTATGTATTCCTGACTAATAATTAATAATTATGTAGGCTGTAATGTATTAGCCTCTCTAAGCATGCAGTAATGTGATAACACTTGAAAACTGCATTATTAAAGTGCTGCCAGTGAAGTCAAGTATGCACTACAGTACCAGTAGCAGGTCTACTGTAAACACGAGCGCGTACACAACAAGCACTTGATTGGATAATGGAACCAGTTAAGCCTGGAAGCCAGATATCACACCAAAACCTTCTGGCTAAGCCATTTGTCATCTGATGACAAAACATTATTAAAAAGCTAATTACCATAACTAAAGCCATAACTTATCAGCCACTGCACCATATAGTACATAGTGCCACTGCCCTATACATGTTTGTATGGGCTGTCTTACAACTAATCATGTGCAACATCATTTAGTTTGTGTTCTTTTTCATATTAAAACAATATCAAATTATAGGGCATTAATGCATGATAGAAATTAAAAGTCTGAACTTTATTTTATTGATTATATAACTTTTGTACAAACATATACTGCGATCACAAACCAGTATAGCAACATTGGCTTCACATGCTTTTATAAAGTGATATTTGATAATGCTATCCTATGGTGCCTGACCTCAGTAGTTTGTTATATTATATCAGTATACAGTAGGATCATTATAAATTAGGCTATATTTCTCTGGAAACATACATTTTCCTACATGTCTTTACCATTTATTTTCAGTAATAGCTATTATATTTTAAAAAGTGTTCCAATGCTTAAGGGAATTCTTTCTGGCGCAAATCCTCCTTAGAATCTAGCTAGCCAACGTAATTAGCGCTTTTAGATTATGAATAATTTATAAAATGCCATTTCAAAACAAACAGAAAACCCATTCAAATAGGTGAGTATGATATTTATAGCCTATAGTCAAATATGGGACCCGTGCTTGTGTGTTGTTCCGAAGCGCATGTTGTTCATGGTGCGACGGTTTGAATAGGGATATTACTGCAGACTTTTCCTTTGCTTGAGAGATGACATAGTGTGTATGGGTCTTACGTTTAAGTTTGCTGATTTGAGGTGAGGGAGAAAGGCTTGTAAGGCTTGTCAGTCTTTGCTACTACACATGTATTGTGTTAGGACTGACAGTTAACAAGCTTGATAACCTAAACCCTATTTGAACTGGATTAGCTTCACCCAGGGAGGGATGTGTGATTTTAATCCTTTACACATCTGCCATTTCTGTTTACCAGTATGGGAAGTACAAACTCCACAGCCTATTATGTTCGATAATTATCCAACCTCTAAGGTGTGTGTGTGTGTGTGTGTGTGTGTGTGTCCTTTTTAGTGGTGAATGCCTACTTGAATTAAATAAATAATGTCTGCATAAGTAATGCAGGTTATGCAGGGTTTCCACTTACTTTTTGTTTATGTCTTTATATTGGACGCAATCTCTCTGGCTCTGGTGAGAGAAAGCGTGTTCTCTCTCTCACTAATGACAGCTCTCTCTCTCTCTCTCTCTCTCTCTCACTTACACATCATACACTTCCTCTCTCCCACCCTGGTCTCAGTAATGTTAATGTCTCCATGCCATGGCCAAGAAGATAAATCCTCCCATCGATCCGTTTGGGTGTCTATCTATCTGAATGCTTGATTTTGTGTGTGTGTGTGTGTGTGTGTGCGTGTATGTGCTTGTGTGAGTGAGTGAGTGAATGAGAGAGAGCGAGAGAGTGGGAGTATTATACAATGAAGGCATCTTGGGATGTCTGCAAAAGTCTGACAGATGTGTAACATGGCCTCAGTGTAGTTTGAAATATATAAGTGTGTGTGTGTGAGAGAGAGAGAGAGAGAGAGAGAGAGAGAGAGTGAGTGAGAGAGAGAGTGATACGGAGAATGAGAGAGAGAGTGAGAGAGGGGCACACATCAAAGACACAACTGTTACTGCTGTGTCACTGCACTGCCCTTCAGAGAAAGCGCTCAGGAAATGTACTTTACTTTTCTCTCATTAGAGAAATAATGATGACCGTGTGACCCAAATGTATGGATTTACACGGCTATGGCTGCAATGTACTGTAACGAAGATAACATAAGTACTGTAGGTATGTAATGTATACGTATGTAATGACTGTTTTGTAATAATTACAAGGCTTGTGGTAACATATATAGCATACATGATAAAAATATAGCATGCGTGGTGGCTTGTTTTCAGTCATTGTTGATAAAAACCTTTCAAATGGTCCTTTTAAATAAGAGACTTTTAGAGTGACCTTGATGTATTTCTGAAATCGCCTTTCTACTGCGGCTCTGAGGGTGGGAAGCTTTGAAGCCATGATTGCTCTAGCAGGAATACACTGTGTTTTTTACATTCTGTTACAGATGCTGATGGCTTTAGGTGGGACACATGAGACATACATGGAGGCTTCATTGTGATACAGTATGTATTGCATGAGGTGGACATGCAGAGCCTGACTATACAAGGCAAGACAAGTTAATTTTGTTTATTTAGCCGAGTAGCAGCGAAAAAGTAGCCTGGTGTAACCAGATAAAAAATTTACTTTGTGAATAAGATGTGAGCTAACCTGACACGTCAGATATCTGTGTCTGTTAGACACATCCATCTGGGGAACTGTTCATTGAAACTGTTTTAAACGGAAAGGCGCTTAAAAAAAAACACTTGGCAGGTTATTGGACAAACCTGTGAACCAGCAAAGCCTGTTAAATCCAAAAGTGCAAGGTATTGAAATTATATAAAAAAATGTATCTACATGAATGCTGGCAGTATATGAACTGCAGGAGTTGACAGTTGATTCATCCAACAGAAGATTTTATAGTGTTCAAGTATTATTAATAATAGACATAATTATGATAATATTATACCATATACTATTACATACTTGTATACCATTCTATACCATTATCCAAGGCTAATTTATACTAAAGCCATGATAGAAGTTCTTCATAACATTTAGCAGTTTAGATTGACAGTTGCTTATCCCATGCTGTTTCACCATGCTGTGCACGCATAATTGCAAGCATTCAACTGTATTTAGCCGCATTTGTTTAGCTTTTACCATTTACCTTTAGCTAGCTTGTTTGTTTCAGCAAAAGCTGTTACAACATAACTGCCTTGCTCAAGGGCATTTCACTAACCCCACCCAGACTGTTCCAAAGGCCATACTCCTGCTTCATCACCCGCAGGTTAATGCTACCCTTTCGCCTGCATCAGAGGGGTCTTTGTTCTGTTATCCAGTCCAGCACCATGACTGACATTCAATCTTTTTACTTATCAGGAGCTGTCACTCACATCAATATTCCAATCTCAAAGAAAGCCATAACTGATCTTTGGAGATGTGGACCGAGTTGCATTTTCATCCACAATCAGCAACAATAAATGGGTTTTATATGGAACAGAGAATATGAACAGGTTGTGTGCAACCTTTATGCAGATTGTAACGTGAGGAGAAAGGCTGGAGCCAGGCGCAGGGTTTTATACAAAAAGATACTTTAATTAAGGAAAACTGAACAAGACTCACCGGGACAGCAAACAAAAACCGAAACAAAAGGACTACATATAGTGTGGGCAATCAGGGCAACTCAAACCAGGTGTGGGTAATCACAAGACAAGGAAAGAGACCAGGATGTGTTCAGGGGTAAACGGAAAACCGGGACGTGTGATGGAACAGCGATGCCCGCCATCACCGAACCATTACAAAGATATGCACGTTTGTAAGTGTTGAGCCTCTAATATCCACACTGAACTTTATATTAACCCTTTTTTTATATGATTTGTTATTGTGGGGAAAATATCTTGTAATATAGAGAATTATGATTTCGAAACATAAAGCAGGAGTGAGCATATACAGTATATAGAGAGTACATTACCGTACATCTACTGAAAGAAGTTTCTTTGAAGAGCATTACATTTTATTCTTTTTAGTGGATATGTGTGATGACAGTGACATTAGGGCGTGTTAGAGTTGACGTGCCACTTTAAAGCTGAATATATGAGCGCTATGGGGTTGTCGTAAGGATTATGTGTGCCATAGATTTAACAGTTGGATGCTTGGATGTTTTCATTAGTTTAAGTTGCTCTATGCTTTGGTGACAAAAATGTGTCATATTCTCAGACAGATACATAAGGGTTGCGCAAAATTCTGAATTAAACTAAAGATAAAATAATCATGGTCACCTAAAAATGTGACCGAATACTGCCTGGCTCCATTAAACTTGGTTTAAAAAGTACCTATTCTTTGCATCATGACATAATTTGTGGATATTTACCTAGTTGTTAAAAGTGTAATTTTGTCCTCATAATTTATTTATTAAGAATATCACAATATGATAAGCAATGCTAACAATAGAACAGGAGGCCTACATTTCATAATAACAAAAATATAATAAGTGCTCGCTAAAGTAACTTACATTACAATAAAACATACATACAATTATCAGTCATTAAATATGATTTGCTAATAAAATAAACATACAATAGCTGAGCAGGTCTATTCAGTGAACAATTACCCATGTTGGCTCTAAGCCCTGCCTCTTTCTACGAGGAGGAGCACTGGCTTTTGTTTAGTGAATTTCTTTGGCTTTTATACAGTTGATATTATGCTGCCTATATAAATTCTCATTTCCATTCTGCATCCTCTTTACCTTATTTCAAATTCAATTCTACATTTAACTTGGAATTGGTATTTTCAATTCAGTTCTGAATAGTCCACAACTCTAAAACACGCACACATATGCACACAAACACCCCCACACACACACACACACACACACATTCTGATTATGAATTATGCAACTGAATTATATATCATAAAAGAAAATGCCTAACAAGATAATTATATGGTTATTGCACATTTAGTTTCTTTCACAATAGCACAGAAAATATGATTGTGACAGAACTTTGCAAGCTATGCTCGGCTCACAGTGAAGGCCTCTGGGTGCAAGCAATTTACCAATTGCACCCTATTAACTAATTGGCAACCCAAGATTAAGAAGTTGGACTCAGGCAGAAAGAAAGAATTTCAAAAGTGTTTCCACATGCCACTAATAGTACTTGTGACTGGAGGGTGAATCTTAGTGAAGCATGTTGTCCTTGTATCATCTCCAACCATGATGTATGCAGATAAGTCATATAAATGTTGCTATAATATCTATGATGCTCTCAGCGACACTGAGTTACATTCAAACTCTTGGTCAGCCCCAGTACAGCCTCAGCCTTCGACTGATGCCTGCCAAGTAGTAGTGGCATGCCTTGCTCATGAGCAAACATAATTAATCGCTAATGTGTTAAAAACAAATAAATATTATTTTCTTGTATATATTTAGACAATATTACATTGAAAAATGTTTCTCTGTCTTTAAGCGTGTCTTGTTTTCAACAGTTTATAGTGTGCTACTATGGTGAGTGTATGCCCCAGAGTCGTATATTGAAGGACAGGGACGCAGATTATGACGAACATTCCTTAGTGATGGCTCGATGCCCTTGGTTAGCTTCACGATCCCCCAGAGCTGATGTCCAAGATGACAGTGGGGTCGTGGAACAAGACACAAAGCTAACTACCCCACAGTTGACCTCCGCTGACTGGAGAATCATAAAACACAAAGACGGATATTACCGCTGTGTGAATGCAGAGTGTGCTTTTGATCAAAGGATAGACGCCCTTACCGTATATGTTCACACGGACGTTAAAGAGGGAGACAAAGCCACCGGCTTCCATTTATTTTCAGTGACTTGTCTGTTTACAGCGACGACAGCCGTTGCGAAGCCAACTAGTCGGGAGCGAAAATATACCAGTGGTCTGTTTTATGCAAATAGTTAAGATGCGGCGACAACTACTGAAAGCAACTACCAATAGGAGTGAAAGCAGCGTAAGACATTGCTTAAACAAATGATATAATCAGCGATATGGATGCAACACACAGTGACGAGGGCTCTTTGTCGTCCATGTAAATCTGCACCGCTTAGTGGATATAACTGAAAGATGTATTTCCTGATCGCACGTCGTGTTTTCAAACAAGCTGGAGCACCTTTTCTGGATTTAGGGCAGGGCTATAACATGAGATGGAGTGTCTTGTTAATTCTGACTTTATTTCTATTAATGATATAAACAATAAAACAATGACAGCTTGATCAAGGAGCAAAATGTTTGACTGGTTTATTGGATTCAAGACCCACAATGCTAGACTGCAGTATCCATCAACATTTAACAATTGACTGAGCACTTGCGAGCACTTGTGGGTGAGAAGCATAATAAGGATGAGCAAGCAACAGAATTAGATCATGGATATCACCTGTTTCACATTGAATCATGAAATTATTTCCCTTTTCCAGCCATCATGTCTATCCTGTATTCCATGTCATTAAGCCAGTTGGCCTTGCTCTTCAAATCCTTCTTCTCCGGTTTGACATTTTTGAGGTGACGCCTGCCAATCTCCCTTTGGAATCGTGCGCCTGTGGGAATAAATGGAAAACAGGGGATTGGGCGAGGGAAAGAGAAAAGGGGGAACGCACTCACATGCTGAGGAATGGCATGGTGCAGAGTGTTACAAAATACACTGTGGCTGCACACAACCGAGACACCGCATCAGCAGTGGTGTGAAAAGCAAGGCTGGGGAAAGACTGCTTCCTTCAGAGCCACTAAACTGTGTGTGTGTGTGTGTGTGTGTGTGAGAGAGAGAGAGAGAGAGAGAGAGAGAGAGAGAATTTAAAGATTCTAGACAAGAAAGGGGATTACTTGAGGTGCAAAGCCCCACTCTGGTTTGTTTACACTACTGTCTATTATGTGTACCATCCATCTCTCCATCTCTTCACCGCTGCCCCATCACTATATACATCTCCCTCATCCGCTCTCCTTATTTCACCCCTTTCCATCTCCCAGTCTCTTCACCTGTGGGTCTGTACCTGCTATCTTTTCTACACGTCTCTTCCTCTGAGGGTCTGTATCTCCGTTATTGTCTGCCTGTCTCTTCTTCTGTGTTTCTTCTTCTGACCTCTCACGTTAACCCCTTCCCTCCCTTCTATGAGACATGGTGCTCAAATGCAGCTCTGCACTGATCTGGCCTGACACTGTGTTCCCCAACCCTGGTCCTAGAGGGCCGCTGTCCTGACTCTGTGAATACAGTACTGGTATATTATAGCTGATGGCAAATGTGCAAAGATGGAGCTACCCTGTAACATTTTACAATATATTATTGTAGAGTAAATCCCAAATCTGTCTCTTGCAAATATTCCATTATGGGTTTTCATTGATTTTACAGTAAATAATTCTCCATTATAATTTATTCAGAGATTATTCTGTAAAGTATTCCCTCAAATTATCTGACACTATTTTACAGAGTGTACAGGGATACATGGCAAATGTGAAAAGGGGGCGTGGCTTGGGATCGGTCAATTATGACCCAACCACGCCCATGTGGTGATGTCACAGTCCAGTGTCAATTCTTAAATATAACCTAGAATCACAGTTTTCTGCCATATGCAGCAGGAATAATATTTAACAATGAATATTCACTATAGACATTATCATGATTGTCATGAATGGTATGGAAACGATTTCCATGGCTACCCCGCCCAGTTATCTGCTCAGCAGGCCGCTGGCCAGAAGGACCTTCTGCTATGGACGTCCGACAGAGAAGGCTGTGTAAAACTGAGAATGGGAGACTACGGTGTCGCCTCCCGCTCCATGTGGACAGTGGGAGACTGTTTCGCCAGAGCGCTGCACTGGTGGAGCGAATACACCGCCCTCAGCTGGAAGGACGACAGTCAGCTGAAGACCCTGAGTTACTATGAATACTACAGCTTGTGTCGTGGCGCGGCCAGGAGCTTCCTCAAGCTGGGCTTGCAGCCCTACCATGGCGTTTGCATCGTCGGTTTCAACTCTCCGGAGAGGGTGTTTGCATACATCGGGGCCATATTCGCAGGAGGAATCGCCGTTGGCACAAACAGCAACAGCACGCCAGCGACATTTCAGCATGTCGCAAGTGACTGCAAGGCCAACTTCCTTGTTGTGGAGAACAACCAGCAGCTGGAGAAAGTCCTTCTGGTGCGTGATAGCCTGCCTGATTTAAAAGCAGTTATACAGTACAAGGGTGAGCTCAAAATGAAGCAGCCAAATCTGTACACGTGGACCGAGTTTATGGAGCTCGGACAGTGTGAGTCAGACACACCCGTGGATGCCATTATCTTCAGCCAGAAGCCAAATCAGTGCTGTTCCATCGTTTACACCTCAGGGACCACGGGACAGCCACAAGGCGTCATGCTCAGCCATGACAACCTGACGTGGACAGCGTTTGCCACCAGCCGCCACCTAAGACTAACTGATCCTCCAGAGCCTCAGGAATCAGTTGTGAGCTATCAGTGTCTGAGCCACATCTCGGCTCAGATAACAGACATTTGGCTTCCAATGACGGTCGGCGGCGTGACACACTTTGCCCAACCAGATGCCCTCAAGGGTGAGCTGTTAAACACACTGATAGAGATGCGTCCTACAGTGTTTGTGGCAGTCCCACATATCTGGAAGAAAATGCAAGAGAAAGTGGAAGCCATTGAGGCCGAATACTCCCGCTTGCGCTGGTGTGTAGTTAAAAGAATAAAGGCTATCTGTCTGCGGACCAATTTGATCAAGATGAACCAAGACGGAGAAAAAGACACGCGGCTGCCGCTGATCTGTCGGTTTGCTAAGAAGTTAGTCTTTAACAAGGTGTGGAAAAAGTTGGGCCTTGACCGCTGCAAATTCTGTTTCACGGGATCCGCAGCTATCTCAGAAGACATGCTCAAGTTTTTCCTCAGCATTAACATCTGTCTGTATCAGTTTTACGGCCTGAGCGAAACAAGTGGGCCGCATACCATTTGTATACCCGGTGAGTGGGCGTTGAACAGCTGCGGCAAAGAGATTCCCGGCGCCATGACAAAGCTGGGCGACCCGGACAAGGACGGTAATCGTGAGATCTTATGTGGGGGCCGTAACGTCTTCATGGGCTACCTAAACATGCCCGACAAGACAGCGGAGACTCTGGACAGCAATGGATGGCTGAGGACCCGTGATCTGGGTGAGCGAGATGAGAATGGCTTTCTGTATATCACCGGGCGTATCAAAGAGTTGATCATCACAGCATCTGGGAAGAACATCGCTCCGGCTCCCATTGAGGACGCTGTGAAAAAAACCATACCCCTTATCAGCAACGCCATGTTGATCGGTGACAATAGGATGTATCTGACCATTCTGCTAACAGTCAAGTGTGAGGTTGAAGATACAGGTTCCTCAACGGTGTTAACAGATGAAGCTGTGAATTTCTGCAAGCGGTTCGGCAGTTGTGCAACGCTACTCGCAGACATAAGAGGCCACCGCGATCCCATCGTCGTCGATGCAATCCAGGATGGGATTGACCAAGTCAATAGAAATGCTTCGTCCAGGGCTCAACGCATTAAAAGGTGGATTATTCTTCCCCGAGATTTCTCCATCGTGGATGGAACGCTGGGGCCCCTGATGAAGCTGAACAGGCCGGAGATCCTGAAAATGTACCATGATATGATTGAGGATATTTACTTGTTCTAGTTCTCTCTTTCAAGAGTGTGGGTGGCGTGAAGGTGGGTGGGTGGGTGGATGGACGCGGTTTGGTGTGATATGTATTGGGTGTGTGGGTGGCATGATATGACGATTAATAAAGTACATTTGTCAAAACTGTAGCTATAGGTCATACACTAATTATAAGCATTATAGAATTATGTATAGATAGATAGATAGATAGATAGATGCTGGAAATGCTTCAGATAGCAGATATTGTATCTGTAGAAAGGGAGATTTTCTCTCTGTCCAGTAAATGGAGTAATAGCAGGCAGATTATTCTCTGCAGAATTATCCAGTCACACTTCAGCAGGAGCAGATAAATAGCTAAAAATAGATTTACTGAATTAAGTGTGGAACCAGGTGGTATTTTAATGGTTACAGACCTATATAAAGACTTGGAATGTGGTCAAATATGAGGTTTAACTGAGATGCAAAACATCCACTGACTCCAAAATGTGTACCTTTGTCCAAGACATACACTTGCTGGAGATTGATACAAGGATTAGAATCTATACAGATCAACTGTAACTGTCAGAGCAGGTCTCTAGGGTCTCCCGCCGGAAGTCGAGAGAGGTGTTCTCTTACAGCGTGCAGAGGGTGAGCAGGTTTCATTGCAATGAATGGCTGCTTGTCTCTCTAACTCAGAGTGAAAGCAGTTCTCCCCGCCCATCCCCAGCCCCCAACATCATTATCATATTAGAAGCTGCTAAGTGTACATTACTGTGCTCCTATGGGACATCTTATCACTTCCATTACAGCCAGAAAGCCACAGCAAATGGTGCAATGTACTATACAGTACATACCAAACAATAGACAGGGTGTGTCTTGAGCTTTATAACGTATCAGTTAAACAGTTTTTGTTAAGGTCATTACTGTAGGTCTGTATGAAATCAGGTCCCTAAATTCATTAAATAATATTGGCATGAAGCTTTTTGTTCACTTTTTAATGACTGGGCATTTGCTTTTGGACTGAATATATGAGATGAGATTATGCAGTCTGTTTTCAATTTGTATATTAGTGTATGAATGCTGGTGTGCGCAGCACTTAGACAGTATAATCCAATCTATTCTTTCGCAAGTGGAATTTCATATTTGGCCCTGATCCATTTATGTTAATAATGTACATAAAGATAGCCTTGGTATTGATGGAGTCCCTGAAACACAATTTCACAGGCAGGTAATAAAACAAAAAGTGTTTCAGCAGGACTGCATTCTTTTTCTGGTTCTAAATCAGTCACCTAATTCTTCCCTGTGTGGCCATAATAGTGCCATCATGTGGTACATTGAAATGTGCTTGGTTTAGGTGAGTCATTATGCCTTATGTGTAATTTCTCAATATCTTTGACTGATATATAAAAATTATTTACATTTCAAACCACACCCACTTGTATGTTAACTGGTTCACAGCCATGTTGTACATCATGGTTTGAGGCAAAGGTATTACTTGTGAAGAGAGTGACCTATTTGTTTTTTACCTATGAACATTAGAGCCACACTAAAAAAAATCTAGTATATTTGTCTAATTGCTAGTAAAAATATCTAACTACACTTAAAGTGGAAATGAAACACTAAACATAGTTTGCCTAATTTAAAAGATGAAGTCCCACTATGAAAAATTATTATAGGGTAAACACCGTCCGTGAAACAATTAAAAATAACAACTAATGTAAATGACATTTTTCAAACAAGTGTAGCGCCATCTTGTCCTACCGTCGAACGTGATGTCACTTGGTTGGTTGGCTTCTTCAGTTCTATCTTACTCATAGCTAAATCTACGAACGGCACTGACTTTCACTGACTAACAAGGACAGTAAAACTAAGAATCGATATAAGGTTGGTCATTCTTGTACTGCTCCTGGATGCAGCACATTTTTTATAGTCCAAAACAATATAAAATTGTCAACTTACTAACATACTACTACTATTGGCTACACTGCACTAAAACGGCCTCCTCCAGTTAGCCGTGACGCTAGGGTTTG
Source organism: Amblyopsis rosae (assembly GCA_025399935.1). Taxonomy (NCBI): domain Eukaryota; kingdom Metazoa; phylum Chordata; class Actinopteri; order Percopsiformes; family Amblyopsidae; genus Amblyopsis; species Amblyopsis rosae. The sequence continues at coordinate 156 of JAODTR010043632.1, read as the reverse complement.
TGTAGCGAGGACTTTGTAAACAATGCAGTGTGGGGGAGATGGCTTAAGTACTAGCAATTTGCCAAACAAGCAAGTCTGGCCTGATGTTGCTCTAAAGGTGTTTGACTTCCTCAGGTTGGATGTAGCCTACAGACCACCGAACATGCCGCCGACCCA
>JAODTR010043621.1:0-19306 GCA_025399935.1 Amblyopsis rosae | reverse complement strand
TCGGGCACGCGGCCAGAGCCAGCGGCGGGTCGGCTCCCTGACGCAAGGAGGCTCTGGCGGGCCTCCTGCGAGCGGCAAACGTTTGTGAACACACGCATGGTTTGAGGAAGCAGTTCTGGGTGAACAAACATGGATGCTGGACTGTTACAGTTTAAATTGAAGAATTTGTAAAGAAAACATAACGTAAAAAAACTCAACTTAAACTTAGAAAGCGTGTTTGCCATGAACGTTCGCCTCAGTTGAACGCAGCCCGCAGCCAAACTCCAGTTTAAGAATAGCTGCTTTATTCTGTCTCTTTTGCCCCCTCCCTTCTCTTGTTCCACTGCTGTCTTTCCATCACTCTGTTTTTCCTTCCCCCCCCCCCCACATACACTCTCAGGGTGAATGTGGGGTGTGGTCCAGCCGAGGAAAGAGTTCTGCTCACAGGGCTTCATGCGGTGGCTGATATCTACTGTGAGAACTGCAAGACCACCCTGGGCTGGAAATATGTAGGTACACATTTTGCATAGGTGCGGACTGGACCTCTGAATAATGCACACACACACACAGACACTCTGCCCACGTTTACACATGGCCAGGTCAGGGGTTAGCAAGGTTGCTACGTAGCAACGCCTCACTTTACATGGACGTTAATTCCACTTGGCCGCCCTCCTTGCTCTCTATGTGGAAGTAAAGTTGCAGCTGTGTGCATCAGAGGACTTCTAAGAATGGATGTGGCAAGAACAGGACTGGGGTGGGATCCAGGTCTGAATTAGTCTTTGCATGGTTGCATTAGGTGGGTTTAACGCTGTTGTGTGTGACTCATTTCCATAACTGCTTGACTTCAGCTGTAATCTCTTGCGTAGCGATAGTGTCTCCATCTGCATGCATTTGCACCCCAACCCTGACACAGAGGTATTTATGTGCTAGTTGACCCATATACTGTACCTCTGGGTTCCCACTGGTCCAGACATGGAAAGTCAGGGGATTTGATCATGTTTTGGGTTGAATTGTGGAATATCAGGGAATTTTGTTTGCAACATGTTTAAATGCTGTTTTTCCCATTCAATATAGGTAATGGAAATACATATTTTTAATCAGTGAAAGTCAGGGAAAAGACAGGGAATTTGACATTTGACATAGAGTGTCAAATATAGCTGCTCTCTGCTTAGATGAGCATAGCTAATCAAGCATTTTACTGTGTGTGCAGCTGTCTGCTGTGAGATTCCTTTCATGGTGATGGCAGTGCACATGGATGAGAGAGTGCACGTGGTCCTTGTACAGTTGGATGTATTGATTGGATACAGTCCAACACTAGTGTCTTCATGAAGCGCTTTGGGGGATACAAATTGGACCTTTAAAGGCTGTTTATGGTGTTATTCCTAAAGGGAGAGGCTTTGAAATACCTTAACCTATGAGCCTTAACGCAATCAATTCTAATGAAATACATTTCACTGTAACTGCTACAAGTTTTCTCTTGTCAGGTTACCTTTTGACGCCATAGGGCAGTGAAAACAGACTTAGGTGCCAAGACACTAGATAGGGCTCAGTGTTTGACTCAGTGTGAGTTTAGTTAAAAGGCAAGGTTGTTTTTTCTGCACTGTTTGACCTAGTGCACTTCTGCATCTAGAAATATGATAGGTCTCTGTTGCTGCAGCTGCAGACCAAAATAGCCAAAGACAATGCTGTAATACGTTATAAAAGCCTTACCGGCCCGGAACATCATCTTTCAGGCCATTCTTAGGCATTGAGCTTACACTCAGTAAGACTGTAGACTCAGATAAAGGTCAGATTCAGGGACAAGCCTACAATATCCAGTCAAAATCTATTTTAAAAGGTGCACTCTTCGGCTCAGTTTCCCCACACATGGATTAGGCCCAGTCCAAAACAGCTTTTACAATATTGATCTTCATTTAGATGTTCTTTTAGTCTAGGACTAATCCATGTCTGTGAAACCAGCCCTTCATTTGTAATGCACAGTGTTGGGTGGGCAGTAACTAGTTATTCACTAATGCATTACTGTAATAATTGTACTTTTTTCAGTAACTGTAGTGTAATAAATTACTATTTACAAACGATTACGCGAATAATCCAAGTAATTCTGCATTACTGCGTTACAAGAACAAGATTTAGCAGTGGCGTTCCTTATGTCAGCTTTTAGTTGATATAATTATTCTCACGGTTGTTGTGATATTCTCAGCATGTAGCGTTGATCTACTGTGTAAGCTTATGTATGATCTTCTGCCAGGAAGGCTTTTTGGAACGGTTATTGGAGACATATATCTCCTGAGAAAAGTGTGCTTATTTTGCTGTACAATCTATTTTTCCATTTTTATCATTTTGCAGGTCCTAGCAAATTTATGGTAGGCTAACCTGTCCAATCATCTGGTTTGAGAGGCTGCAATGTTTTCACTTTGGCTGATTATTGACTCCTAAGGTTAATGATTGTTCCAATAAAGAGGATTCAATTCTAAAATTAACTGGCTACACAGGTTGTCATTGTTCAGAAGGGGCGAAGCAGGGTAGGGATTGTGAAAGTAATGTAGTAATGTAACTAGTAATTTCACTATTTACTTTTAATACCCAGTAATAAGTAAGGTAATATTATTACTTTTTGAAGGAGTAATAAGTAAATAGTAACTCATTACAATTCCCGAGTAACTTGCCTAACACTGTTAATGAATTGAATTACCTTTGTCGGGTACAAAAAAATATTTTGCTCCACCCACTAGCATTTCTCTCTACTCCTCCCCCTACACCTGTAATGGTTGCGTTTTCTCTACCTCTCCACATCTATGTGTTCCCATGCTTTTGAGTTTTAGAGAGTGTGGGTGGAAATATGTAGGCCCAGAATGTGAAGGTGAATAGGCTCTGGACAAAGTTGTTGCCTCCTACTGGGCATAAATTGGCATTGCAACAACTGTAAATATCGCTCCATCTAGCTCTACAACCGCTGCCACTGTTAGCAGTGTAGACTTCAGCGTAGTCGGGCGGAGCCAAGCTGACTTACACAGTACAAAGAGATGCAGGGCAGTCAGCAATGTGGTTACACAGCCTCCACTGCAGTGCTTGTTGGCTGTTGTTGTATAAACTGCAACTGCCTTTGGGAGGCAAAAACCTGTCTTTATATTCCTATAATAGTCTGTGTAGCTTTAATATATATTATATATAATTTATATAGAATATAAGTATATATGTATACACAACCAACATTGTAACAGTTCACAATAACCTGTAACATATAGGGTTAGGGTTATTGCTAGGGTGTTGCTTATAGGGTTTATAACCAAAGCTAATTTGCGGATCATCCTTAATCATCATTAATAATAATGAATAATAATTTCATGCATAACACCTGAGCAGCACAGCTGTTGTTCTCTCTGATCACTGTTAGCATCCCTGGCTTGAGAGTGAGTTACTTTTAGCACACACATAAGACAGTAATTAGTGTCAGTGACCTGTTTCTAAACTCTGCCACCTCCAACATCCAATAAACACACTGCTTCCCCCCCCAGGAGCATGCGTTTGAGAGCAGTCAGAAGTACAAGGAAGGCAAGTTCATCATTGAGCTGGCCCACATGATCAAGGACAACGGCTGGGACTGAGGCGCCGAGCGCCACACACATACACTCACACACACATTGGGCCCGGTTGGATGGACCCACGGGGGGGGGGGGGGTGGCCATGTGACTTTGATTTGGCTGATTTACCTTTAAGCCCTGTAAGCCCACATAGTGACATGCTTCCCTGTTGGCCCCACCCAAGAGCAGCGCGCACACACGCATGCACGCACACACACACACACACACACACACACACACACACACACGGTGTGCTGTGGTCATACATGAACATTGCAATCAGTAGGAAGCGTTTACTAGTATTCAGGTGGTACAGTAAGCCAGTATAAAGTGAACCGGCTAACCGGCTAGTTGCCCAGTGTAGATGAGCTGACTACAGATGATCGCAGCTGATCTAGGCTGTGTCCAGAAGGGGGTGTTATCGACTCCACGCGCGGCTGGAATTGCGGCGCCAGATAGCGGGAGGAGGGTTGGGATGGGGTTTTGCCAGGGCAACAAGACACAGGGCAGGGAGCCAGGCGTGGGACAGACATTCACACTGATCTTCCGGCATCATGGAGTGTGGTGGGGGTCAAAGGTGAGATTGACAGGGACGTAAGCAGCCGCCCGCTCGCAGACCCTTTGGGTTTTAGTTGTTCTGCGACAGCGGCGAGTCCGCTGATGTTAAAAACCCAGCTAGGCATTTACCTTTTGTATCTCCCGGCACAGACGGATAGATTTACACAACGTAAGCATGTCTCTCAGGTGGAAACATACCTGAGTTGGGTTTCCCAAAGGTAACGTGAGCACCAGAATCATGCCTCAACCATCCTAGGTCAAATAGCATAGGCAATGCTTTGTACGCATTGAGGCTAGAGAGCATGAGCAAACCTCACTGTACAACACTGTCGATAAAGTCAACGTTTTAAAGACTACACACAAACAACACCTCTCCCTTCAATGCCATAGGGTGTTCCGCCCACACAAATTGGACACGTGTTGCCAAGGCTGGGATAGTGTGTGGTGCGATCTGCACCACTTTGTGTTCCTATTTACAGAGCCAGGGCTGTGTAGAAACACCATATTATTATTTTCTAAAGAATAATTCGGTGCAACTAGCAGACTGTCAGGAGGTATTCGCTGAATTTGACAAAAAAGTGTATTCTCTTACAATCGCTGACTCCATATTTAAATCGATTCGGGGTAGTATAAATGCTTAGTTTTCACTTGATTGCACCGCTGTACATATGATAACAAGGACACGATAGCTAGTTATCATTCCCCATGCTGTGATGGCTATGATTTTAAGTAGTCTTCGTCTAACTAGTCCTAACAAAATTTTATGCCAGAATATTCAAACCTGAGGGATATGCAGGGAATCAAGCAATGCAAAACATACCAGGTCAATGTTTATGGATATCTTAAACTATTCACGATATTTTCGTCATAATTCAATCCATTTTTTACTGTTTTGCAGTCAAATAAAAAAATAATGTATTAGGATAATAATAGGGCGGCAAGTGGTGCAGTGGTAGAGCGGGGTGATAGGTGATCAAGAACTCGCTGGTCCAAACCTCGCTAACTTCTCACCGTGTGTGGAGGTGTCCTTGAGCAAGACACCTAAACCCTAACTGCTCCCGGTGGTCAGGTGTCTCCTTGCATGGCTCACATCACCATCAGTGTATGAATGTGAGGAAAGTAATTTAAAGCACTATATAAATGCAGTCCATTTACCATAAGGTAAAATCTAAATAATAGCCTGCTGCAGTAAACAATCATTTGTTCTACATTAGAAGATTCACTTACAAAGAGTTTACTGGTGCACTTCTTTATTTGTGTCCGGTTTGCTTTTCGTGTCAGCTTGTGAGTGCTGAGCTGTGGACACTCCTCTACTCCTCCCCCGACAGAGCTCATAGGCTTGTCGCCCTATAGTCGCACAACCTTTCAGTTGAGGACTGGTCCACACGGGAGTCTCTGGGAGAGCAACGTACTGTAGTCTAGGAGTGCGTCACTTCAGGCAGAGCCTATTCTATGTGCATTTGCAAACACACAAATCTGCAAATGTTTGCAAACACAAAAAATTTTGAGGTTATATTTATATTATAAAACTATTTGGAATATTTACACAAAATGTTTACATTTGAATCGAAAAAGAAAACACGTTCGCCATGAACATTCACCTCAGTTTGCTGAGTTTGAATGCATTCTTGACTGCTTTATTCTGGAATGGCACCTTTATATTACTCAGAAAGGCTTTGTTAAATGACGTGTACAAGGACGTGTACATTACATTGTTTCCAATCTACTCAGACACTGTCCTAAAGGTTTCCCAGCATCTTACAAAACAACTATTTAAAACTTGACTGGCCACCAGTTGAGTTAAGAATCTTTACATTACCCAGTGCAACCAAAGAACCCACCCATGAACAGTAATCAACCAAACAACATAGGTTCACATTTGGTTTGGGAAAAATGTTGTATAAATAAATAAATGTATAGCTGAATGTCAAGGTTGTAGATAACCTCTCTCTGTGATATATTATGATTTTGTAAATGACAGATATTAATATATGAATTTATTATATTTACTGTATTCACAACAAGAATTACACTCAACCTCTGTGTTTCAAACTGTAAATAGTGACATTGTATTGTTTTATCTATGATCTGTACGATGATGAATGATTATTTTAGGTCATGTCATGCTTTCTCTCTGTACCCCACATTGGCTGTACAATACTTACTACTTTTTTACTGAATTTTTATTTTATTTTATTGTCTTTTGTAAAGGAGATGCTGATGGTGACTGTTGTGTATTATCATGCATCAAAGCTTCATCAATTAAAATGCACCTTGGTATCAGTATGGAATATAACTTGTCCTCTTGTTATAGCTCACTGTATTTATTGTAAATATCTCACTTTTTCTCTAAATTGTGGATTTGTTGAACAATAAACGGTGGACACCCTATTGAATGCACAAACAAATACAGTTTGACAGTTGGCATTATTTTCTCAGTCATGTTTTTATTTTAGGAGAATGGGGGGAGGAGGGGAGATGGGAAAGCCTGGTGTAACCAGATCCAAACTTCACTTGGTGAATAGGGTCTGGACACGCTTCATTGGGAAGTGATACAAACAGTATCAAACTCAGACTGTTTGTCTATGAGTTTGATACTGTTTGTATAACTTCATCTAGCTCTACCACCATTTAGAAACACATACCCACCCCCACTGGTCCATGATTGGTCCACCATGCAGAGTGACTGACAGTGCCGCAAACCACGCCCACCAGCCTGACTGGTCTGCAGCTAGACCCTATTGAACATGGCAGACACAGTATGAGTGATAATGGACAGTCTGAGCTGAACATCACAGAGTAGGCTAGGCCTTAGAGCTTGATTTGTAAAGGTGATACATCGGAGCACTTCATGTTAATATTACTGTCTGGGATTGAATAAAAATGGCCCGTTTAACTACCATCTTGCTGCTTGATTCAGGACATAGTTCAGCTACACACTTCTCACCTAGAACCAAAACATTATAGGGAGACCGTGGCCAGTCTCTCTCTCTCTCTAAAATACAGTATCACTGCAGCAGATGGCACTATGTTTGCATTGGTCTAGGTCTCCTAGCAACCCCACCCCCCATATCTCTCTCATTGAGCACAGCAGTGGAGAAGTTGGTGTCTGTCTGGCTCTACTGCTCTCTGTGTTTTAACCCTGCGTGACCCAGATTTCATGATGTTCTCTATGTGCTGTCTGCAGCGACAGAGCACTTCTGGTCTGGTCACACGTCTGGACACGTCTGTGGTTTTGCACATGTGGAAAGACACATTTACAGTGTGTGTGTGTGTGCGTGTTTGTCTCCTTTTTCTACTGTGCATGTATATTTCACTATTGCTATTCTGGCTAGCCTAATGTGGACACAAGCCAATGTTTGCTGCCTTGTGGCCATGTTGGAAGGTTTACGGTGCAACAGAAGAAGTAGCTTGCGTCCAGGGGTGTGCTCAAATTGACAAAGGTTAACTTTTGAGTTCATGGCAAAGGTTTGCATTCACGCACAGTTTGAGGAGGTAGTTATCTGTGAACGCGCATGGACGTTGGATTAACGCTTAGAGTATACGTCTAACAATTTGCAATTTTTGGAATGCACAAAACGTTTTCGAAAATATTGACAAAAATATTTCAAAAAATTCTAAACACATTTGCTACGAACGGCGGATTTGAATGCACCTCTCGGCTGCTCTTCATCATAAGGTTATTTTGATGTTACCATGACAACCTGTGTGTGTCCTGGGCTCCTGGGTCTGCAGAGTTAGGGGCAAGTCAGAACTTGTTTCCTAACATGTCATATCTGTTTCTGTCCTTCCTCTGTCTCTGGCCTGGACTCACGCACACACACACACACACAGACACAGGTTAGACACATAAAACCGCCACCACAACTTGACACAGAAATGACCACCATATAGGGAAAACAATGCACAATGTACACTCCATCAACACATTAGATTAAGAACTCTTCCTGATGCATTGTTTTAATATATTTTCCCAGCTGCGGCACGCAGACACAAAACACTATGCGAGCGTTCTCGTTTGTGTTTGGTCTCACAGGCACACAAACGGCCGTGCGCCACAAGAGCTGTAAATAATGTTTCAGTCCCACTGTCACCAAATCAAACGTGTTGTTGTCCACGCATCTAAAAGGCTAAATTCAATCTCATGGCGCTAACTCTCCATGGGGGCGATATTCACGGTGATGCCATAAAGTGGAAACAGGCGATAGGCTGCTCTAACTACTAAAAGCTTTCTTTTTAAGGAGGGGGGGGGGGGGGTTGAGGGGGTGGAAGTGTGTGTGGGGGAGGCATACATGATCTGTTTTTGGAGAAACCTCTGCCTCTGAGAGCCAGGGGAGTGGGGAAATGCAGGCAGCTTGCTTGTTTGTTTATTTGGGAAGGAGCCTTTGGCAGGGAAGACGTTTATCTCTCATCCTGTGACCTCAGTATGTGTACCAGGCCTGCTCTGAGTGACCAGGACAGAAGGCCTTCTCATTGGACTGCAGATGTGCAATGCTAATTCCAAGCAATGCAATCAATAGCCCCCAGTGAAGGCAAGCTGAGTGATGGCACATGGATGACACCCTTATATAAATACCGCACCCCGTAGACAATAAAAGACACACTTATATAAATACTGCACCCAGTCGACAGTAAGAGCATTCATGTGGTTTCACAATAAAAGACACACTTACATAAATACTGCACCCCGTTGACAGTAAGAGCATTCATGCGGCTTCACAATAAAAGACACCCTAATCTAAATACTGCACTCATGCAGTAAAAGCATTAATGCGGCTTTACATTAAAAGGCACCCTTATCTAAAAACTGCACCCCATGGACAGTAAAAGCATTCATGCAGCTTTACATTAAAAGGCACCCTTATCTAAAAACTGCACCCCATGGACAGTAAGAGCATTCATGCGGCTTCAGAATAAAATGGCTCTTCTACTGTATTTTTTTCTCTTATGGTTTGATTTGCAACCACTATCATATACAGTAGCGTAGTATCCTATATACAAATATTGTAGCATTAGCCATGCCAACTCTTAGCGGGTCACTGTTTTTAAAGCAGTTACAAAGGCACTTTTACTTTTTACAAATAAAAATTTACGTCCTTTCTATTTATAGATATTAGGATTTTCCAAATGCCCCTTTTTTAAATTACATGTAATGTGGCAGCCCTTGGTGTAACCTAATGTAGGCAACTTTAGTACACCTTAGCTAGCCTAGTATTTTGTAATGTTAGCATACTTGTTTCAGTACCAGTGAAAAAAGTATCTTGCCAAATGATGCAGACATGCCTCACAATTCCAACTAACGTGTGGCATTGCCAAAGGCTATGACATCAGCACAAGTTATCACATTTCAAGTTATCTCTCTTGTCCTACCAAACACAGGTCACAGGACATTGAACACAATTTTTTAACATAACATAGCTAATACTCTCTGTAAATCTCTACTTTCTGAAACAACCAAGGATGATATTTTGTATTTGTTATGAGAAACAGGTAGCCTATACAAATAATATGACAAGACTTGTGAAATAAGAGAATAGCCTACAGAACTATATGGGTTAGCATGGCTATAGCGTTTCACTAGCTCAACGTGTCAAGTGTCTCATTGTTCCCATTTGCTGTTTTGGCAGAAATTCCATGAAAGGTATTATAGTATAATAGATGATAAAAATTTTAACAAAGTAACTTTTCTGGGTGAAGCTAGGGAAGCACACCAGGCACAATTTTAACTTTGGGTTCAGCCAGAGCAATATTTCCTATATGAATATGTGGATTATGTAAAAACAGTGGCCTGTTAGTGAGACATACACAGGTATCTTGTTATATGGCAAGTCTTCACTCCAATCCATGTTTATAAACACAAGATGTTATGACTAGGTTTATATAAACCTGGTTTATGGCTGAACTGGTATTACATAAAAGGCTTTGGGACAATATTCCAAGTAGTTATACCTCTCAGACCTGAGCGTTGCTCAGCTACTCCTACCCTAAATATGCACCCTAAGTGTGCACCTCACCCTGATGGCTGCACACACTAAGTGGGAAAGTTAAAGGATCTGGGGCATTTGGGGTTTTCGGGGAACTAGAATATCCTATTGAATCTCATAATGTTTACATGTAGATAATCTACTGCAGCAGACGCTTTATCCAAAAGAGACTAGAAGAGACTACAATTACAGTATTAAGGAGCAGGTAGGGTTAGGCATCTTGACAGCTGCTGGAGGTCAGAACTGCAGAAGATAAAATAGATCTCTCTGGCGGCTCACAAATGAGACGTCACTTCATGGTAAACATTTCACTATACATTTATGAATACTGAAAATACTAAGAAAAAGCAATCGAAAAGAAATTAAGATATTTGCATTTTTTTTATTTGCTTGGGGAAATATACACCGACCACACAGTTATAGGCCTCTACCAAACGGTTGAGATGTTCATCATGGTCTCATATCTAAATAAATGTACAAATGTCAAAGAAAACAGCGGGTATTATGCATCTGCTAAAGCTCTGAATTGCAGAGTCTAAAAATAGATTTCTCTGGAGCACCACCTCCAGAAACTACCAACCCATGTCACGTGACAATATAGGTTCCAGCAGTACCAACACAACGAACAGGACACTGTGCAGACTGTGTAGCCTACCTACAACACAAAAGAGGGAAAGTGGGAATCTTTCCATTGCCAGAGACCTAGCTGTATACCAGATACATACAGATGATTCTACAAGATGCTTCTTATGATCTGCTTTTTTAACTTCCAATTAAGTGCACAGCACCCCCCCCCCCCCATTCGTTTGTGTTCCTATTCACAGAGCCCTGGCTCTGTGAATAGGAACAGATGTTTTCAGCACGCACACACACAGTACAGACACCTACCGAACCGTGAAGACATTTGCAGAATTTGCGAAAAGGTGTATTAGCTTACAATCGCAGACACCTTTACTTTGATTGCATGAACTGGAAACTTAAAAGAATGCTGTGTGAACTTTTTATTAGCCTATAGGAGAAAGAATGCTCTTGTGAACATTTTATTAGCCCATAGGAGAAAGTATGCTTGTGTGAATATTGTTTAAGCTTATAGGAGAAATAATGCTTGTGTGAACACTTTATTAGCCTATAGGAGAACGAATGCTTGCGTGCACATTGTATTAGCCTATAGGAGAAAGGAGAGGGAAGGGGCACGTGCCCTGGTTCTTTCTTTCAAAATAAATGTATACTGTACGTTCACACTGAACAATGTTTGAGCAATACCAGTTGCAACAGTAATTGCATTTATAACCAAAATACAAACCTGTGTTTGTCCTGGTGGCCTGCTACATTATGTATGTCCAATACCTACAGTATCTTACTAGTTTTCCCTCATGTTTAAACTGCATGTGCTGTTATTGAGTTTACGATGAGGAAATAAGACTGAGAAGTCAACCTCATGTAGCACAGACTGGATGTGTCTAATCTATGCACAAGAGCCCCTTACAGATTCAGATTCAATACTGCATAATAATACATGTACAGTACATCTGCACTTCTCTGCATAGACCGCATCACCATTGTCCCTCCAGTGGAGGAACAGGTAGATAGATATACATTTATAATTTATTGATGACATATTTAAATGATTTGGCCAAAATATTTTATTTCCAGGCCAACTAAGCACTTGAAACTAAATTTACAGAAAGCTTTCTCATCTCCAGAGTATGGACCTAAAGCATTTCACTATGATAATCAATGCTTTTACTGGAAAACTAATCTATCCCAAATCAATTGAATGCATTAGGATTCAAGCAGCACTTGTAGCTGTGACTGTATTGGGTCTGTCAATACACCACCCACAGACACAGTACCTAGTATTCCCTTATGCACAACCAATGGGTCTTTCTTTCTCAACAACCAACCATATTGCATTTGACACCAAAACAGTGTCCATTTACAGTACTTCTCCAGTTTGCATTGATTCACCAGGAACCAATCTGCAGGAACCTGCAGTTCTCTTTACACGTCACCCATTTTAGAATGTCAAAATCTGACATTTTCTGTTTAGTGAGAAAGAAAAAGAAAACGGAACTAACCAACAATGTGTCACCAGTCACTACACTGCAAAAATCAAAAGGTGCTGTGACGGCTTTAATATTATTAGGCCTACCAAGGGGATAAAATAATAACTAACAGCATCACATTGTTTTATTTTAAACAATATCAAATTAAAGTTAGCAAAAACTAAAATAAAACTAAACAAATAGCAGGATTAGATGTATTGTGTCCATGTGACAGGCGTGTTTGGCGCATAAAATACAAATACACACCAGTATTTCAATCACTATAAATACCTTTATCCCTAATTACCATTCCTCAATATTAAATATACATTCTAAAACAGTAACACATATTTCAAACGCAAAGCTTATGAGTTTAAATATTTATTCTTAAAAACTGGAAAAAGCAAGCATGGTTGTAGTTTTAGTATTTATACAAAGACATATGTGTATGTGTATCTTGACTACAGCGTGAGGCAGTTGTGAGGCTGGCTGAGCACAGACATGTCAGACAGTGAGAGGGTGTAGAGAGAAAGAATTAATAACCCAACTGATATTTGGGGCTAATTACACGATTGAATACATCTGAAAAAAAATTGTATTTACTCGAGGTCCACAGTGTTTTGTCAAAACATTCAGTTACAGAATTATAGAAACTGGATATCACACATATAATAAAGCACCTATTCCATTAATAATGTGAAAATCCAAATTAATTCATCTGATTTGCCCAAGTCTTTGACAATTTACAAGAATTCCAAAATAACTATTAATTATTAGACCAGGCTTTTGCAAAATATTGTTTTAAATTGTTTGTGTGCAAAATGCAATTAGGATAAGAACCCAAAGAAAATAAATTTAATTGTATTCCCTGCGTATTTCATAGTGAAACAATAGCTGATAATGCTGCTACCACTTCGACTGAGCTATCACCAGTGTTTGTGTACTGGAAAGTACAGTGGCAGGTATTACACTGGCGCATAGGAACTGATGCAGTTGATGTAACATAAAGAAGAGTTACATAAAGTAACATATACTGCTCTCTAGCTAGTCACTACTGACTTGACACAGCTATGTCTAACAGTAATCCTTCAAGGACAGTTTAAACAGGTTTGCTGAAAGTCAAATGAATGACATGGGCCCAGTACAGTTGCATCTCATGACCACATGGTGTTGCCAATTTACTAAGTTGTCCTACGTATACAGCTTTAACGCAACAATTATGCATTTCTACTGCAATACACTTCATAGTTCCTAAAATGGTTTGGAACAAAATATTGTTAAAAGCTAGTCGAGCAAGGTCTGTTAAATACCCAGTGTGACAACATTTTAGAAATACTACACCTCAACCTCAAAACTAGGTGTGGATGTTAAGACACAATGGAAGACAGGCTTTGTGTGAATCCCCGTTTATCTCTCCAGGAGACTTGTTTAGTCTATTCATGAAGCCACAACTGCTGAGTACTAGAAGAGCCTAGATTAAAGTTAGTTCTCCACTCACCCTAAGCACGTTGTCAAACAGCACCATTTAGTGGCCATAACTACTAACTGCAGCTCTGTTACTGAGAGCATTTACAGGCAGCTATAATTTGATGTATAAGCTTCAAAGCCCCCTAATTGATTTAGGCTGAACCTTTACTTACAAAAATGTTAAGTCACTGCACATGATTTTACATAACATATTAAAGCAAATGATCATAAACAAAACAAACAAAAAAAGAAAAGGCTTGGGTTGTATTATACACAGCAACTTGGTCTTGTGGAAGCTAAGAAAATACTGTAATGTGTGTATATATGTCCATCTCTTTATCATGGTTCTGGCATCACAATAGCCAAACATGTATAAACAAAGTCTGTCACCGTCCAGCAGGGTTATTTAAAGAGCAAAAACCATGAGGTTTGCACTTAAATTATATTGACATTTTGTGAATAAGGACCATCGGTTCTGTAAGTGTATTTAAAAAACGAAAACATTTGAAAAATACTTATTACGTCATACACTTGTAATAGCCACATTATATCAACAATAAGACAAGGAGCACAGTGTCCTGGACTACATGTTCATTACACTGAGTGAGATGGCAAGTTCCTTCAGCTGCAGCTATCTCTTGGCAGATTTTAACTAACCCTTTATTACTTAACTAAATCCTGAATTCCCAACACAGAAGTAATCTTACTTATTCTGCCTGTTGAGTATTTGTATTTATATGCTAGAACACTGTTAATACTCTTGACAGTTAACTCCCCACCCTCCTGAAAACACATGTCTGTGTGGGCTGGGCTCCATAATAAAAACAAACAAATGATAAAAGGACCCAGGGATGCTGCTACTAAACCCAACAGACCATAATAGCATGAGGCACCTCTACCTCTGAGCTACAGCGTGAGGACACTATGACCTCTGACCTGGGTCCTCAGAAACAGAACAAAACAGTCGGGCCTTACTAACGTCCTTAAATCCTGTGGACAGGGAAGTGAACATGGGGTCCAGTTATTACGGGCTGACGGCAGGTATGAAGTCACAGTGGTGCGAGGGCAGGTCAACACTAAGGGATGGAGGGAAGAGTCCGATACAAACTGCTAGAACCAGAGAACTGTCACGTGTCTATTGGTGGGAAATGGTCATGGATCTCTCTCATACGGCGGCGGGGGCCTTTGTGCTTTGTACCCTGGCATGCTGTCGGTAGAAACTTGTGCTCGTGGAGGATTTCCTCTGAGAAACCCCCCTGGTGGGGTTCCAGTCTTATTTCAAATGGGGAGCGGGACAAATAACAGAACATAACAACAAAATAAATACTTGAAAGGAGATCTGAGGAGAGAGCCTTTTGAGCTTGTTCTAAACAACAGTCGTGTTAGCTGAACCATGGCCGCTGTGACAGTGATTTGGTGTGTGTGTGTGGGGGGGGGTTATAAAAAGCACCTTTTTATTTGGCTTGGGATAATAATGAAAAACCAAAAAGAAGAAAGGTGCAAGAAAATGTGAACTGTGTATGCATGTACTGTATGTGTGTGTGTGTGTGTGTGTGTGTGTGTGTAAAAAAACTGAAAAGGCAGACAAAAGCCAGTCTTCTAGTTGACGTGATGGTGGGGGGAGGGGCCTGTCAGGTCTCAACCTGTGCCTGTAGAGAGAAAGAGCACCAGAATGAGGCTTTCATACTCGTCCATTCTAAAAAGTAGGCTACATTTTAATATTGGCAGTTAAAGGTTAATGATCGAGCATCGGTTATAATCAGAATTACTGTTTGAAATGAGCCAGTGTTGGTAGTAACGTTTTACAAAAGTAACCCGATTAACATCTTGCATTTTGCTGTAACGCAGTAATATAACGCATTACTATACCATTTTGGTAAAATTATACCCGTTACAATCTCACTAACCCAAGTTACAATGCATGTTAACCCCAAAATAAGTGGTGTTTTCCTTTCTTTAGTTTGAATTCACCCACACCGTGAAACATTGTGATCTGTTCTCAGGCCGGCACACCCGCTACAGACTACTGTCTCGCTTGTTTAGGTCCTATAGGCAGCGCACCGTCCACACCGTGGATAGACCTGCACATCAGAGGTGGCTAGTTTAAACAGTTTGGTCAATGACGGGTAGTGAAGGCCGGAGAAAGTAGTCTACGTGCAGTGGAGAAGCATAACTTCAGGGACAAGCCATCTCTCACTGACACAAACTCAGTAATTAACCTACAGTAGCCAGTAAAATTATAGAACAGTCATACATGATTTGCTTTGCTTTTGTTTGCGGTTTTATTTATGAAATATGTGATTGGAGTAGCCTATCTCATAACAACAGCACATATGCACACATATGTACATATGCTTTTCACAGGAATCCCATTCATTTCCTATGGAGCTTGCAACATTATGTTATGCCTATGCAGTAGAGTAGCGTAAGGTGAAGGGCCATACAAGCGTTGAAAATAAATCCAATACATGCAGGAAAACACTTGCGTAATCTTGACTTGACATAAAATAAAGCTGTGGGTAATTTTATTGGCGACTGAATTAATAAGCACCTTTCACCTGGAGCAATGTCAGTTTCATTAGCTTATACTAGGACATGCTATGGGACCTGCCTAGCATCACCATGGATACCAACTATAATCAGAGAAAGTAGTTGAGTAGAATGTTGCATTGAGGTTGCCTAAACAATTACGCAGCGGAGGGAAATGGTAAGTGACGTAATTTAATAATTTGCCAGACTTATCCTTTGTCTGCTTTTGTGATTCTGACAGCGTTGATTATTATATTGCGCCATGAGCCTTCAATGTGCCTATGTTATTAAGTTTAGAAGCCTTAGTGGCATTATTATGCTATACCACAATGCCCAGCCTCCAATGCATGCAATTATATGGAATGAGCTGCAATTCATTAAGTTTAGCATTTTATAATGACTCAAACATAATGCCATAGTAGTGTAATCATTACAATTCAGAAAGAGTAATATTGTAATGTTACCAAGTACTCTCAAATGACAGAAACTAGTCATCTATAATGTATTACATTTTGAAGTAACTTGCCCAACACGGTCCCTAACACACACACACTCACCCTCCTGCTGGTCCCCCCAGCCCTCCGCCACGCCGGCCAGCTCGTAGTGCTTCTTCCTCAGGTCGCCCAGACGCTCTCTCTCCTTCTGCAGACGTGTCTCCAGCTCCAGCACCAGCACCTGAGACAAACACACACACCACAACAACCTTGGTCACTTGTTGACATTAGAGGATCTGGTTGCCTAGGCATCCCTCTAGTATATGTATATAGTATATGTCATCCGTAGTTTATCTCAGTACCTGCCCACTTTGCGTTACCAACCGCTATAAGTCGCTGAATATCACTGACATTGCAGTGTGTCTGGGTTTAAGATTTAATTAAATTGTTTCCTTTTTGGTCTCATAAGAGGCCTCTAATTAGATGAAAGCACACAGGGTTGTGAAACAACAGCAACTAAATTAATTTCCAACATAAATTGATGCGTCTCTGTTATGAACAAATCTCTCAGTGTAGGAGGAAGACACAGGGTGAACTAACAGGCCTGTTGTTTTCTATGTCGATGCATCCAACCTCCATCTGTCTCCTCTATATAATGTCTCTGGTACTTCTCCCATAGAGTTCTATTGAGGACTCTCTAAGCGGTATGTCTCCTCTATATAATGTCTCTGGTACTTCTCCCATAGAGTTCTATTGAGGACTCTCTCTTAATTTTGGCAGCAATTTTAGATTTATGCTTAATAGTTTTTTGTCACATTTTAGTCAATTTCATTCTAAATAGTTTTAGTACACGAAAATAGAAAAACCTTTTCGTCAACGAAAAGTAATTACATTTTAGTCAAAAATACATCTTACATTATGTCATAGGTTTTATTATCAGTGAACTATTTTCGTCTAGTTAACGTCTCATTATAGTGATGGACAAAGGGTCGTTGACAAAATGTTTTCGTCAACTAAATTAACACTGCCCTCAAGAGAAAGGTTTAATCAGCAGTAGTAACTCAAATCCTCCGTGTACAGTGGATACATGTTAGTTTAGATCATCCGTACACTTGTTAGTATGAAATATGTATCCAGTGTCACAGAATCAGGCTTGTATAGGATGTCACTGGTGTTTGGATGGGTACCTGGGAGTCCATCTCCTGTCGTTTTATCTGGGTAAGAGTCATACTGGAGAAGTCCATTGTATCTGCACATCAGAATAGCTCAGGTCAACAATGTTTTACATATAATCTAGATTATACAGCAAGACTAATTACTTCTTTACATCTTTGAAGGGTGATGTGCCAGGGTGTGCCTGTGCCACCTAAAGAGGCAGCTGGCACACCCAGAAATAAAATGCAGAAACAGAAAACATTTATGTTATAACCTAGGTTTTATACGAAACTTAGTTTATTATAGTTTAATTACTAATTATAATAGCCCAATTGTTCATTCTAAATGTCTTTAGTCAAAAACAACATCATCCATCCACAGATAAAAAGTGTATCTCACAAGTGCAGTTGATTGCCACTGCGAGCATCACACTGCATTAGTAGTAGTAGCAGTCGGTGTCGTGCCCAAAAGTGGTTGTCCAATAAAAAGTGATTGCTGTCCGCTACAGCATCAGCTGCTCTTATCTAGCTGAAAACAGTCAAAACGTGCAAATATAGGCCTAATCCTACCTTTTTGTTAGTGGTACGTGGTTTATGTATTATTTCTGCTCTGTGTCCTAGATTATAATTTATCCATTAATTTTTACCAGTTTAAAATGTGTGAATATAAGCATAACATGTTTTCATACGATGATCACTTTTTATTTGACAATAACGTTTGTTCACGAGTCATGACACCTGTCAATGCAACACATTCAGCAGCTAATGCGACACTAGTTTAACTAAATGAAAAATAACTAATTTACATCGTATTTTTATCACATTGCTTGTTACAAGCTGTTCCATGGTCGTCTCCTGTTCAACAGTCGACATAATAGGATAAAATCCAGCAAGAGAGCAAACATGCTAGCTGGCGTTTTAAAGGAAGCATACAGAGACTTGAGTCGAATTAATAAGCTGCGCCGTACTGCTATTTGAAGATGTCAATTTGCAGATAACTGAAACATATTCTTGCCGTTATCCTTTATTTTCATCAAACAACATCCATAACCACATTTAAAAGTGTAGTCTATAAATGTCTGCTTATTCTTTTAGCTAAAGTTTTTATTTGCCAAAATCAAACTACCAAGATACCAGCGACCCAACCGACCCCATGGCCCCTGGGATTCACTCACCAGTCTCTTCAATCTGGGACTTCCCAGACTTGGTAGACGCCACGATGCCAGCGGTTGCCTGGGTAACGCCTCGGGATGCCTGCTGCAGACGGGCCAGTTTGGCACTGTCTTTGTCAGCCTTTACCTGATAGAGTGCACATGAGACGCAAAACACAGGTTGAATCTATTGAAAAGTAACTATTCGGAAGTGTCTGCTAAATGCTGTAGGTAAATATTATCTGTAGGCGTCTGGGATTCCTGTCGTCCTCATAAATTACTTAAGATCAATCAATCAATCTTTATTTATCTAGCACTTTTCATACAAATTCATGTAACACAAAGTTCTTCACACTACGTCATTAAAAACAATACAAAATTAGTAAAAACAATACAATATATAAAAAATAAAGTAATACCACCA
>JAODTR010043610.1:0-19307 GCA_025399935.1 Amblyopsis rosae | reverse complement strand
GTATATATATATATTATGTATGTATTTCTGGGTCACGTTATGCTTTGTTAAAGTGTCTCATTGCTTGGGTCCAAAACAATCTATTTCTGTTAAGCAGGTTGTATCATACAGACCTTGAGAACTACTGATGTAGTCAGTGTATGTATTCCTGGGTGTGTGTGCGTGTGTATGTGTGTGTGTGTGTGTGTTTTTGCGTGTGTGTGTGTGTGTGTGTGTGTGGGCATGCGCGCATGTTTGTTTGTGGATTTGTGTAAGTATAAGAAAATTATAAACAGCCTAGCAAAAAAGAGGAAAGTCAGATGGAGAGAACAATGCCTTTGATCAGTTTTGAGACATAAATATTGGCATTGCCGTAGGGTAACATTCAGTATGTACTGTACGTACAGTATACAGTTAATCCCTCAGGCGGACTGGAGATAGAATTCTGGCTGTACAGCTGTGATCCTTCTATGCCTTTAATCCTTTCAGACTGCTGGAAAGAATGAATGCACAAGGAATGCTATATGCTGGCTTTATGTTATAAAAAAAGTTTAACTTTATGCTAATTGGAAAATGTTTACTGGAATTAATTTGTCTCAAGGACTCGTGATCTCAGATGTAGATTTCCAAAAACACAACAATGTTTTCTGAAACTAAACTAAAGTTCTCGCTAGACTTGACTAGACTGCATAAACCAGACTAGTATTCAAACCATGAATGTTGCGATCAATAAACCTTCAAGTGGGCTGAGGCATGAATCCATGTAAAGAAGTCCTAAGTATAAAGATTATAACCTGTCCACAACACAGGGACATTTAAACTCACATTATGACGCTATTACAGGCAGATTTTCTTTATTCTTGACCAATTTGCCCCAGAGTTATGGATGTGTATAACACACATGCTCATATGAATCCATCATATACTGTAATGGGTATTCATTTCATTATGGCACCTTTTATAAACATTTGAACATGCATAAGTGTGTCACATCTCTGAATGCCATTCTAGTCATTCATGTGATGACATAACAATAAAACCCCTTATTAGCTCAAGTATTGGGAGCAGGGAGGCATATTTGGAGGGTAATGAGTCTGTAATTCTGTATTCGTCTTTATGAGACATTTGACAGAAATATGGATGGAACTACATGTATGAAAATAATGATGTGAAAAGCTATATCAGATATATTGTTGTATTTAGAATCAAGCAGACCACATTTCAAGCAAATGGATTAAAACACAGGTATACTGCATAACAGTTCAACTCATCACATGCTGAATAAAAAGGGTCTGTTCTAAGTTTCATGCATCATGGAAAAAATCGAAAATCGAATCAAAATATGCTTCATTTAGCAGAAGAATGTTGTAGGCTGTGCAGTGATAGCATTATGCCTTATGCGAAGCCTAAAAGCCAAGCTCAAACTGTTTTCCAGAATAATAGTGACAGCAGAGGAAAAATTAGCCGGTGGGAAGCAAAATCTATTGCGTATCTCTCGTCTGTCTAAAGTGCCATGAACAGGATGTTTCGAGCCGCAGCTTCACTCTTGGGCAAACTGACAAACATTCACTCCATCTATTTCCACTATGCAGATGCCTAAGGAAAAGAGAATGCTTCAGCATTGTCCGCTTAGTGAGTGGGTGCGATTGTCAACCGCAGACAGTGTAGATCATTGAAATACTGTATGTTTCACACACTGTGTACTCTGACTGTTTTGAATGTACAGTGTGTTAGCATAATGTTCACGTGCTCTGCTTGTGTAACTGGGAATGAGGATGTATAGCTGCCCTGCGCTAACCAGCGTTACACTTGGCTGAATGGGCGCACCGTTCTCTGGGCAGATGGATGTGAGGCTGCCTCCGGCACCGCTTGCTCAGGCTGAAGAGCTTGAAGACCACTCGCTTGGCCCGCCTGTAGAGCGCGCGCATGCTGCTTTCCAGCTGCTCATAACGCCACTGGAACGGGCCGTCCAACGACCACAGGTGCTGGATGGCCGACGCATTCAGGAAGAGGTGCTGGGGAAGCCTCGTGAAGAAGTTCTTGAATTCGTCTATCGGGAAAGGACAGGAAGTCAGCGTCAGGCCAGTGATCATTTCTACCAGCTATGTAATATATAATGATGACTTCACAGCAGAATGGCCGCAGAATCTTGAGCTCTCAAATTAGTTATCAGGGATCCGCTGAAAGATTTATGCTAAATGGTGTAAATGTAAATATACAAAAATATGTTCTCTGAGGGTTGAATGTGTTGAGATAATGAACTTTTGGGTTCATGCCAAAAATGAGCATCCACTGTAAATGACATGCTGAAACAGTGTATGAGGATATTTGTGCCGCAGATGCTCATACTGGGTGTAAAACCTTATTAACTTTATTATTACAAAGACTAATACTGCTACTACTGTAAAAAATCTAGAGGGAAAAAAAGTTTCACTTGCTCTATTTCAGTTTGTGAAATATGAACTGCAGGAAGAGTCTGTGCTGAAAATATTCTGCTGTATTAATGAAAATATATAGTGTCTTCGGTTATTTGTCACCTCAAGACTCAAGGCTAAACCACAATAAAGGCATTGGTTTTGTCACGGCTTAAGGGCCCTGCCAGGCTTCCTGGGGTTTCCCTTCACTCTTTTGCTTGTCTTGTCATTACACACACCTGGTGCCCATTCCCCTAATTAACGCCTGGGGTTTAACACTCTGCGTCTGTGCGTCGCCGCCCCGTGCACGACAGAAGCGGAGGAAGCGTCGCACACGCGGGTCCCGGCAGCCGCCCAGTCCTGCGGTGCAGCCACCAACGGCGCCCCCTGCCAGCCGTGAGGTGGAGCTACAGCAGCCAGCGCCTCCTGCCTGCCGTGAGGTGGAACAGCAGCGCCCGGTGCCCGCACCAAGGTGTAGGGCGTGCCCACCCGTGCAGCAGCCGGCGCCTCCTGCCAGTTGCGAGGTGGAACAGCAGCGGCCAGTACCAGCGCCTAGGCGCAAGGTGGGCCCGCCCCCGGAGCGCGTGGAATGGCTGGAGCCCGAGGACTGGCCTCCGCCCCCGGAGCCCGTGGAATGGCTGGAGCCCGACGACTGGGTCCCGCCTCTGCCTCTCCTCCCAGAGGTGACCCCGCCTCTGCCTCTCCTCCCAGAGGCGACCCCGCCTCTGCCTCTCCTCCCAGAGGCGACACCGCCTCTTCCTCCCTTTCCAGTGGCGGCCCCGCCCCTTCCCGAGGACTGGCTGGAGCCCGGCGACTGGCCTCCTCCCCCGGAGCCCGTGGAAGGGCTGGAGCCCGGCGACTTGCCTCCGCCTCTGCCTCCCTTCCGAGAGTCGGCCCGCCTCCCTTCCGAGAGTCGGCCCCGCCTCTGCCTCCCTTCCCAGAGTCGGCCCCGCCTCCCCGAGAGTCGGCCCCGCCTCTGCCTCTTCCTGAGGACTGGACTCCGCCTTCAAGGCCCGACTGGCTGGAGCACAAGGACAAGGTCCTGCCTCTGCCTCCCCCAGAGTCGACCCCGCCTCTGCCTCCCTTCCCAGAGTCGGCCCCGCCTCCCCGAGAGTCAGCCCCGCCTCTGCCTCTTCCTGAGGACTGGTCTCCGCCTCCAGGGCCCGAAGAATGGCTAGAGCCTGATGACTGGGTTCTGCCTCTCCTCCCGGAGTCGGCTCTGCCTCCCCCAGAGTCAGACTCGACCCCGCCTCCAGATTCGGCTCCGCCCCCTCAGGAGGTTCCGGCGGCTCCGGCCCCTCAGGAGGTTCTGGCAGCTCCGCCCCCCTGGACTGTTCCGGCGGCTTTGCCCCCTCTGGAGGTTCCGGCGGCTCCGCCCCCTCTGGAGGTTCCGGCGGCTCCTCCCCCTTCGGCCGATCGAAGCTGGTGGGGGAGAGGTTGGCTTCTCCCCCCCTCCCTCCCTCGGGTTGGGTGGTGGCCCCGTCTGGTAGCCGGGGCATTGGGGGGGGGGTTCTGTCACGGCTTAATGGCCCTGCCATGCTTTCTGGGGTTTCCCTTCACTCCCTTGTCTTGTCATTACACACACCTGGTGCCCATTCCCCTAATTAGCTCTAGCATATGTAGCCCTCAGTTTCTCCCTGTCTCTGTCGGTAATTGATCGCTGTTCTGGTGAGTGAATGCTGTTTGTTCTTTCAACGTGCATTAAATATTGTAAACCTACCCAACCTGCGCTTGGTTTCTGCCACCCTACCTACTTACCTGTGACAGGTTTACAGGTGTATAGAGAAGTTGGGTACATTCATATCTGTAGAAAATGTTATTGCTTAAGATTTTTTTTGTATGCCAATGTTGTGTTTACTTTTCACTTTACAGTTATACTTTTGTTAGAGGCGCACAATTCTTGCCATTTAAATGAATGTCGTACATTATGTCTGTATTCTGAAGATGTCTTTTAGCTCGCTCAATGAAGGACACCATTAAGACCCCAGGCATTTTGTATTCCGGGCACTTTCCTGCCCTCTCTTCTCACCCGGCTATTACCTGCACTTAAAGATGTTTCAGCAAAATCTGAGGAGCGGAGAAGAAATGCATCCATTTTGATTTTCCCTGCGTAATAATAGGCGAGGCAGGTTGACCGATCACGCCAATAATAACCAAACATTATGCTAAGTGCTTTCATTCAAACACTGCTTCAGCGGTGGTGTGAAAAGCTGTACTGGCAATAAATGGATTTTATAGTTGATTAATCTGCTCAAGACATACAGTATTGTGAACTACCTGAGCAGAAAACTGTTTTTTTATTTTATTTTATCCGAACCTGCCACAAAGTTGATTTGTAATATGCAGATAGTGTGCCAAGACCCAGGATTCACAAGCACCCATTACAGTTTAGATGCCTTCTACTATAAATCACAGAGTATAGGGAGGAACACACACAATCAGGTTTCACTGTGGGAAATATGATAAAAACTCTTTTTTAATTTACTTTCCATTTCCATTTAAAACAAAAGATGTATCCCCTACAACTTGTATTATTCACATTTGAAATAGGCCATGAATGGGGAACCTTAATGAGAATTCATTTAGTTGTGTCCTACCTGAGTCCTCAAACTCTTTGTAGAGCATTCCCCACGTTTCTGTGATTCTCTGTAAGCTTTCTTCCATTGCTTGGATATCCAGGTGGGGACAGTTGCACTCTGGGAACTTGGGGTCACATTTGCACCAGCAGTCATTTTCCCTGCAGACAAACTCCCCTTCTCCATTACAGGCAATGTAGCTGAGCGCTGCTTGAACAAAACTTTCCCTCAGATAGTCTGGGAGGATAACCTGCAAGCCTGTAAAGAAGCAGGTTGGGTTTAGTGCCATCATCAAACTGAACTTATATGGACGAGATGTGGCAGCAGTGCTGCCTGAGTTTATACCTACAAATTAAAATATACACTACTTTTTTTTCCAGTTTTGCTAGTGTACACGTCAGCCCTTTTTTATGATGGCCGTACACACAGATACCTACTCTTCCGTTTCAAAATGTTCTTAGAAAATAAATACACAATCTAAAACTTATCAAGCATGGAAGAAATAACACAAACCTTGTAGTTGGACTTTATTTTCAGGGCTCTGAACCAGCACAGAGCTAACTGAGTCAAGGTTGTCATAGTTACTGCATCCAAGGGGGCCCGTTCTGGTCTCTGTAACCTGGGCAACAAGGAATATCAAATCAAATGTATATATTTCCTGTAGTGTCAATTTAACCACACATGCATTTTATTATGCAATGTAATTTATTGTATTATTATTAAAACATTTTTGCTGTTGTCAAATACAGTAAGAAAAGTTCAATTTCGAGACATGCAAAAAGGATAAACGGACAATAAAGAGCCATACTGAATAAGGCATACTGTACAAAAATACATCACATCAATAGGTGTGAGTGGACCACTGAGACATAAAAAAGGAAAATAGTAATAAACTGGAGAGGCTGAAAGGTTAGCCTGCCTGTTTACTAGATAGAATATGCTCACTGAGCCCGTTTGGTCATATTGGTGTCGGTATTGGCTTGTCTTTGACCACATTTCAATCACCAAAACTACAGCCATACTAAACTGAAAACGATGACAATGCAAATCAGAAACTGTATAACATAAATGCTTTTATATCATGTTAAATCAAATATGTTAGAAACCCGGCTTACAACACTAACGATAATATAACTGACATATTGAGACCAAATGAGGCGCTATTATCACCTAATTTCATATTATTTATTGGACTGATTTAAAATGGAGAATGTATTTAAACTGGCAGTGATTGGGAGCTGTGGTGACACCACTGGCGATACCACAATATGAGATTCTAAAGGCTGATCCTTTTCATTCACCTAACTAACTAACCCTAACCCAAACCCATTTCACCATGGTCCTTTTGAAAAATCTTTAGAAATTGTGTTGTTGAGTTTTTTTCTGCAGTCATTAATACAGGAAAATTGCATAATAGGACATAATAAATGGCACCATTTCTTTTTATTCCTTAAAAAATATATTTGTTTTAAGTTCAGCCCTCTTAAGACGACTAAAGACAAATGGCCTTTGACAAGCTATATTTTTTCCTTTAAAAGATCAAAGGCATAAAAGGCATCCAACTCTGTACATCAGGTCTCTTCTTTGTCGTGTTATTGAATGAAGACATTTTTATTGTCCTTTGTTGCAAAAGAAGCATGCAGGTTTTCACTTAATTTGCGAACGAAAGATCTCATTTCAGCTCTCCCTCCCCCAACCTCATGTCGTTCTTCCTTTGACATGGTGGAGAGCAACTAACCGATTCCCATTTGTCTTTCTTTGTGGTTTGAGGGTTGCCATATTTCGTAGAGCGATTTGTCCCGGTCAGGCTTGTCAGGGGACAGTTGGAGTAAAGTGTCAGATGGATGAGCCGAGACAATGAGGGTCAGTCGATCAGTAACACAATCATAGTGGGCATGGGGGCTCAGACAAGGGTAGTTGGGGAGGGGGTGCTTGAGATAGAAAGCATGGCGTCCAATGCATTATTACCTCCCAGAATCACCAGCAAGGCAACATTTTCTCCATTTAGGCATTCGGCTCAAGTGATTACGGATACCAGACTGAAAATAAACAATATAATCCAAACTTTATACCGTGTTTTTGCTCTTTGTATGTTATTCAACCTTATTAATCCAAAAATAATACATGTATTGAAGGAAAAGAAAAAAATTACATTATTTGATACAGTATGATGATGTGTTCTGGAAGAAGGAAATTGGAACACATTGGAGTTCAATTATTATACTATAATATTTGCATTGCGTCATAAATCCCTTGTTAACTTTATGTGTGATTTTCCCACCGCCGTTCAATGTGAGAAAATTAAATTCCACCTTGTTGTTGAAGAAATATTGGATCTTTGAGAGATTATTTGATATACTATATGAGAGAGCCATATGGCAAAACGTTGACTGATGAGCAGAGCATTCAATTTCTGCTTGGCATAGCAGCTGCTATTCATTGCAGGTTCATTGTAATACATTAAAAAAATAAAAGCTTAATGGGCTGCTATTGGCACCCTCTAGTTTCCCGCAGTGTCTGTTCAGAGAGGTATAGTGGAAACTATGAAAAGCCAATATGTGTTACCCTCTCATGAGGAAGCGGATGATTGAAGCCTGCTGCATAGAGAGATGGTAATAGTAATACTATATGCTAGCATTGGTCTGCAATAATGTACATTCTGGACATACATCCTGGCTAACAATTATGCGACCATGGATGGACCACGGCTGGGAAGTAGTGAATTGTATATTGACACTATTCGTCTCTGCGATAATACAAAACACCAATCGATGAGTCATAAGGGTGGAAACATAAAAACGCATTAGGCTCCTGTAATGAGCACACAATAGAATGGAATATAATGTGACTGAATGGCAATTAAATGTGAAACGCTGCTGCTGCTGTTACATATGGCTTCTGTCGCCTTCATCACTCAGTGTAGACGCACTAGCAAATATGACCAGTGTCAGGTGGGGACCCAGCTATCGATTTAGTCGGCAAATTGTCAAATCATAACAAAAATGATCCCTGCCGCTCGAAAACAGCTTGAGTCATTACTCATTGCACAAACAAGCAGCTCCCATCACGGCCATGCGTTGCACGGTGACTTTAAAACAAGATCTCAGATTTCCACAGCAAATCCCCAGCACACTTCACAACGGTAACAGGATTTCTCTGCTAAATGAGCTCTTCAATTTCCCCTCACAGAGCCAGCAGGAAGGAGGGCCAGTCTCAGTCCTAAACTTGTTCAATTTGAATTTCGTAAAAAGGAGTATTTGACTGTGTCTGTTACGGCAGCGTGCGGGTCAACGCCTGTTGCGGAAATGATGCATTCACCCCCCACTCCCCTACAGGATTCCACTGCTCCCGTGAGTCACTACCCACCGTTGACGGAGGTTAGTCTCTTGTCCCTTGTCCCACCTGTCAGTCATGCCAAATGACTGCCTTCAGGAGCATGAAAGCCAGCCCTTGCTCCCTCAGGCTCTTCTCTCCTCCGCTTTCTGTCACTACAACAAATCCCTAATTCCCTGAGAAATGAAACAGACGGAGCATCTGCTGTCTGTGCCTCTCAGATGTGGACCCACCTTGGTTCCAAACATCCTATACCCTAGTTGAAAGCCTTGTAGTGGGAGGCCAGAGCTTTCATATGAGTAGACATACTATAAAGCAGACATGATTCACGTCACGTCATGCTCCGCAAAGGGGAATTACCAGTGTATCCTAAGGGATAGAACGAAAAAAAGAAGAAAATATGAACACACAGCTACCCTATAAACCTGAGCCTGACCACCACAGACAGAGAAGCACTCATGCAATATGGGTTTCAGAATTAAAATGTTTCCCAAGCATTTCTGTGAGAACCTCAGGGCTTGATTCAGAGTCAACAAAACACATTTACATATGTAGTACATTACATACACATTACTGAGTTGTAGGCCTACTGTAAATCTTTAGAAAATACAGCCACTTTATTTCTAGATGCAGATATGTGGCCTTGCAAGACAAGATTTACGAATTTCAAGACGTATTGGGGTAATTTAAAGATTTTTTTGTGGCATATGGTCCTTACAGTAAATATCCTCAGAACCCTTAAGTGAATTATTTGGTTTTGCTCTGCTATAGTTGAAAAAATATGGGAAAATTAGGTCTAGGTCAAAACTTGCCTGATTTATCCTTTACACATAAAAACAGTTAAATAATAAAGAGGAATATAGTTGGATATTATTCTTAAATTTAATCTTAGGATATAGGATGTGTCTTTTTCAAAATAACCAATCAATGTATGTATGTATCTAAGAATGTGTAATATATATACTGTATAATACATTGTACTGTACATATCTCTGCTACTATCCAGTATGCGTACACTGCAATATTTGAACACTACTATACCAAACATTTTACTTCACCTCTGTATAGCTAGCATTACAGGTGCTAACACACATTAACACACGGCTAACACACATTAATGCTGGAGTAAAGGTCACTGTTCAAATTTAACCAAAAAATTCAAAATTTAAGTTAAGTTAAAAGAAAATAGCAAAATCGGCATCAGCGTTCACCGAATATGAACTGCTTACTGTCGTTAGGGAGCAGCATGTCAAACATTATGGAGATTCAGTGGCGTTACCTTGATGGCAGTGGAGGCTATCTGGATGTGGTGTAGCTTGCGCAGGGTGCTCTCTCTGTCAATGAAGTAGGAGGCAGCCAGCTGGTGCAGAGCTTCCAGGGTCACAGTGGACGAGTTCCCCGAGTAGTCGCTCAGTTCAGCTTTCTTACTCAGCTTCCTCTTGTCCACAAATATGGTTAAGGCCTCTTCTCCTGCGCAGGCACAGAACAGACCCCCAGTTTTACACACACCTGTCACGCACCGCTGTGGCTAATAACATCAAGAACGGCAAGGTTGATTTAGGGCTGCCGATTAGCAAGCGTTAACAACACTGCTGATTCATTGCAAATTGGAACGCTTAAATCAAATGTCGACTTATACAATATATTTGATTGGCTACTGTACTAGACGCTTTGATATGAATACGGTCTATGAATGCTGATAGGGTGTGCACCACAGGTCCTTGTGCTGTATACATGTTAAAGCTATACACTCAATAACAGTGACAGAAACAGAAACAGAGTGCATGATGCCACCCATTGCTTAGGCTCCACTCCCATCCAATGGTAATGTACATACGGTATACTAATTACAGGACGTTAGGATGTCTAGCCGACACAACAGAAGGCTTTACTATACTTTGCTTAACTTGTCTGGCATTTCACTGGATAGGTCAAAACACAGGGATCGGGTGGGGGGGTCAGGGTGGGAGGGGATGGGGTTGTCCACAACATGGGTGCCTTCCTTAAGGACAAGATATATGTAGGATAAACCCGGTCCTTCCCGTAACAGGATATCACTTGCAATTACCTGGCCACCTCAAATAACATCCACAGATAAAGGTAATCAATACTGGGTAGTGATATACGGGGGGCCAAACTAAAACTGATAGCCTCATGTTTCATAGATCCTCTGAATACACCGTTTTTCTTTCATCCACAGGCATTGAAGGGTGCCCTTTAATATCACGGTCTATTTATTATTTTCCAAAATTCTCCATATGTTTTTTGGACACAGTTCCATTTATAACCCCCGGCGGTGCATCTCTGGCAAACGTCCAAGGCCGGACAAGTGGCTCATTCTCCTCTGTTTGATGCTGGCGAGAGTGGGCTCCGTGCCAGACTGCTGGGGTTGCATCAATCCAGGAGGCAGGTGGGGTTGCATTATACTGAGCCTCTTGCAAAACCGCAACCTTACAGAGGTCAAGGTGTCAGGGCTAAAGTATTTGACAAGTGTTCTTCTATGGGAGGACATTTGCGTCGACAGGCATGCAACGGTTTTCTTGAAGACACCATTGGGCCCCCCCACCCCCAATCTCCCACTCTGCTGGGGAGTGGCATATTTACAGTACACAGACTTACTGTATGCACATATTCATTTGTCTTTGAAGACTTGATCTATGTGCTGCTACAGTGGCGTAACATTATTTTCTACAGTCTATAAGACTCTGATGTGTTATTAAATCATGTTCACTGTGACTGAGTTGGAGCACGACGTTCTGCATCTGCAGCAATATTTCAAAGGACAATCTAAGCAACTTTATTAACAGTAAGCAAGTTGACTTGTAGCCAACACGTGTTGTCTACGTTTGAGCTACAAATAAGAACAGAGAAAGAATAGCTTCAAATGCATTAACTCCCAAGAATCACCAAGTAGCACTGCAACATTATGCCAATTTATTTCAAGGAGGAACTTCAGTTCAAAGGTCCAGTATGCTATAACAAATATATACCATACTGAAGATAGACAAATATAAATCTATATTGAGTGATGCTCTTTGTGTACCTCCCAGTGTAGCTGATAACAGGAAGTGGGTCCCATACTTCCTGATCAGATTGTCAGTGATTATTTGGGTGGTAGGTCTGCGGCCCAAGTGGCGGATGTTCCGGATAAACTCTGACGTCAGGGGCAGCGAAGACTCCAGGAAATCTCTTCGTTCCACAGCCAGGTTGTTCACCTTCCATCTGCCGAACTCTCTTGGGGTGGAGGAAAAGGGGAGGACACAATGGAAGTTGTGAGTTTGACATTCGTGGCAGTTATTCTTAACATGTGACCGGTGGTGGGAAGGACAGGGTTTGTCCGGGGTCGATCATTAGGCAGAAAGTTTGACAGCAGAAGAATGTGAGATGGAGAATGGGCCAGAAACAGAGAGACAATGAAATGGCATGAACGGTTGAGACAGAGCCACAAACACACACACAGAGAGAGAGAGAGAGAGAGAGAGAGAGAGAGAGAGAGAGAGAGAGAGAGAGAGAGAGAGGACATGCAGGTACCATTTGGAAGATGATTGTGTGCTGAAGCAGGTTTTTGCTTACAGCACAGGGCTGACAGATGTTCCCTCTAATAACCTAATCATGACAGAAATATGCACTGACAAAAAAAACAAAAAAAACACAAGTAATGGCGACATGTCCGACACGAGGCTGTGTGTGTCGTAATGAGAGAGGAACCAGAAAATGCTGGAACACGGACGTAATGGAACCTCTCAAGGCGGGCTAAACAAAAGAATCTCATCAGCCTTTTGTCGGCTTATCATGTTTCTGTTTTCCACTGACAAGCAATATGTCTGACCTCAGCGATGAGTGCAGCTTTCACTTTGTTTATTCTAATCCCTTGCACTTCAGAGATGGGAGTGTTGGCGAACATGCTCATATTTAATTGCGTCTGACATCTTGCAGATTATAATATGCCACCAGTCAAATAGTGTTTCTATGAGCAGCATCTAGCTTCAGGCTAAGGGAATCCTGGTATTTTTGTAGATCATCGTAGGCTATATAAAGGTAGACCTGCAGTATCTTCAATGTAAAAATAAATAAATAAACGTTTGTTGCAGCATTTGTTAAAATGCCAGAATGGTTCAAAACTCAAGAAACTCTATACAGCCAAAGTCTGACATCATTGTATGATTTATAAAATATTTATGGCTTGTTTTTTGATATATAATTACATAAAACTGCACACTCAGTTGCCAGACGCTTGTTAATTTGATATTTTGATTTGTTTTTCTCCAACTTCTATGACTATAATGACCATAACAAAGCATTTCCTTATAGTAACATCATTTATCTGTTTACTTGTTTCAAGTCTGTACATAGCTTTCAAGTCTTTCGATAGACGGTTGTAGCAATATGCTGACATGCTTGACAAATCTAAGACTTTAAACTTTACAAAGGTGATATCACCCGACAGCAATAAACTCATATAACATACTGTATCCTTTTACAAAATTATAGACAAACTTTATTCGTGCAATGCACGTGATTTACCTATGGGAAATATCTATGAGCTTTGAGATGAACCTGTGGGAGGAAAATGCTAATATCTTGTGCGCTGTGTAAAGACGCCACTTTGGCTCCCAGAGGGTTGTATTTCAATGTTCTCTATCCTGTTCTAAGAAGACAAACAGCACTATCAGGTCCCAGCAACTGAATACCATTACAAATAACATAAATCTTAAATATCACCATAATCACATTTATGAAATACAATCTTGTTGCTAACAAATATGCCAGTGTGTAGTGTACACTTTTATGCCAACACAAACCCATGTGCACAAATAATGCTAGAGGTTCTAATACAGGTCATTATCCCCAATACAGCATCTTGTCCTGCTTGACCGACCCAGGGTGCATGTAGAGACAAGCCAATGATGTCTATCTGCTCCATTTTCAGACAAATTAGAGATCCGTCTGGCATGACATTCATGTAAATCGTGTCATTCAGGTGATTATAAAAACTGTTTACTGCCTCGTATTTTCAAACTCTGTGTTGAGCCGTAACCGCTGTCATAACAGGATCCATCAAACAGCTCAGCAAAACAAACAATTACACACTAATGCAGAAATCATAACAGGTGTGTATTGGACAATATACTGGAATGCAGTTAGATTATAGCAAATAATGTAGAATAAGTGTTTTGCTGCTTGGTAAAACAGTGTAATGTGACTGAGTACAGTTCATTATGGATGTTTCTGCAGGCAATAGCTCAAGACAATCTTGAAAATATGTATTAAGTATGAGTCACATACTGCACTAATGATTAGTGCATTTTACCATGTTGCAAGAAAGCATAAGGTGTATTTACATCATTGGATAATATTGGATACCTTTAAACATGCTGTTATACTATTTATAAATTATAATAAAAACAATAATTAGGAACCCTATTCCATCAAAATGTATCTGTTGAAACTTTTCAAACTTTCAAAGATTTGCAAAACCATGCTTTTTTTTCTGCATATCAAAGTATGTAAGCCATGTAAAAAAGCATATGCATACAAGCATTAAAACTCTCTCTCACTAAAAATGTGTCAACATGTCAAGTCTCTTGCGGTGCTAATAAACTGTAATTAATTGTGTGTGTGTATTTGTGTACTGTATCTTCAGGATATTATATCACAATGAGGGGACACAGAACATGAAGCTCCATTCTCTCTCTGAAGAAATAGCTTGACTGCTGTAATCAGAACAGCTTGGAAAAACTTGCTGGCTGATGATGGATGGGGGGAGCGTGGCCTTTTGAAAGGGTATATATCACATTAAACCAGGAGTAATGAGGAAAGCCCTAACACCCAGATGTTTTGAATGATACCCTCAAGTGTAAATTCCCCCTGAATTCACATGGCTTCACATCAAAGCTATAGAGACAGTGGAAAACATTTCATATGCATGCTCGTGTCATATGGTGCAACTGTGGTAATGCATGACAAATAGCACATTACTGAACTCAAACTATATCTGGCGGTGGATATCGGCAAAG
Source organism: Amblyopsis rosae (assembly GCA_025399935.1). Classification (NCBI taxonomy): domain Eukaryota; kingdom Metazoa; phylum Chordata; class Actinopteri; order Percopsiformes; family Amblyopsidae; genus Amblyopsis; species Amblyopsis rosae. The sequence continues at coordinate 4,988 of JAODTR010043610.1, read as the reverse complement.
GTACTGTAAACACGTTTGCTAAATGGATATGGGACACTCTGACCTTTTTGCTGACACTGTAGTATTTAGACAAAGCCCCTGACTAATCTCTTGGTCAGATATATCTAGCGTAGTTATTAATCTTCACACCATTCCGTGTGATACAAATAAATGACCTCTTCAATTGGGACACTGTGTCTCTGGAGTTCCACTTTGCGATCTGGAAGCGGTGGCTCGAAGCGCAGAAGAAAAAAAAAATAAAAAAGGGGAAAGTCTAGGGAGAGACAGAGGAATAGGTATAGGATGAGTATTAGCAAATCCCCTCTGTCGTTCGTTTCCCCACATTTCTCCAACCCCCCCCCCCCCCATGACTGTGATAAGCTGGCCCTGTCTTATCTTAAACCCCCGATAGGCCAAATGGTTTTGTCCTGCAAGTAAAGGTGGAAATGTAATGGGTTTACTATGGAGCTGATGTCGGGGTTTTATGACGTTCAATAACCCACGTACAAATGTATTATTATAAAGTTCCTTGCGCCATTGATTTAATTTATTTAACGTACATGTGTTTATTATATATTTTTTTGTTTGTTTTTTTGGAACATGACTTGTTAATTGGCAGTTTGTTCCAATGTACAGTATGTTTCATGTTTAGAAGTGTCAATCTACCCTACATCGGTAGACCCTACAAGTGTCTTCACTGCTTATGTACTTTAGTTATAGAAATACATATTATTGATAACAGTAGACATCAATGAAAATGTCCTATATAAAGAGGCCTTTAATCTTTGGAAGCATGTGCACTGACAATATACAGTGTTGAGAAAATAGTCAAACACATGTCAACTCTCCAAACTCCGCACCTCCATAAATATGGCAGCTTTCCTTTGCCAGACATGGACAGATGGCCAAAGCGGAGGGCTCACTTTGTTTCTGTGGATACCATACTCTTTACAGTGAATCCCCAAATACACACACACGTGCGCGCACACACACACACACACACAAATGAGCACCACATTTCTTTGTTGAAAATGTTTGCAAATTCAATCAGTACAAGTGGTGAGACATTGCAGAGGCACAAATCTGTATGATTTAATTACGTCATGGTAGCTCTTCCCACTTTAAATAGATGCCCCTCTTCAGGTAACTCATCTTATACTGTTGGACGGCATTATTAAGATTTAGCTGAGCTCCAAACTGCACAGAAGCAGAACGGGAGTCGTGAAAAATAATATTGTCACTTTCAATCACCCCTGGACCATGCTTTCCCTTTAGACATTGCATGGCTTTTATGAAGGATCTTTTAGAGCAAACCAAGGCAATGACAAGGAAGGCGTGTGCATGACCTTGGCATAGTCCCTCAACTGTAATTTAACCTTTTCATATCCATGCTTCACATTCTCTGCAATAGCTGTAGTATACTGGGCAATTCTGAAGGCCAAAATCGAAACAAACAAACCAATTTAGCATTCTCGCTAGCTCTGAACATTAATTAGGCCTACATGTAGAGCTCAATCTCTCTTCAAAACTAGAAAAAAAAGTGTTAACGTTAGCAAAAAACTGTAAGCGTTAGCGAAAACATTTTGGGTGAGTTAGCGGGTCTTGTTCTTTTTTTATTGGCCCAATTTGTTGTCTTTATATTCCATGGAGTCTAAACAGCAGACATAGGCAGGACTCTAAACTGATGTTGGTCACAAACGATCACTGCAACTTAGACAAATAGGGAAGTGAACCAAAAATTGCGAAAATTGGCCTGAATTCCTGTTAATAACAATACTTGTGTATACAATGTTAATATGCTGCTCTTCTATAAGCTGTTGATTTATCAGCAAGAACAGCTTGGGTGTGATAAACTCTCAGGGGGGAACTCATAGGAGAAGCACAGACAGAGGATCAGTACAAGTGTTTGGGCATGGGAGTAGAAAACAGCCTGCTCTGCAGCATTCACCTCAACCTTGTGCTCTGCACCTGCAGACTCCCCTGTGGATTAGGAAAGCTGGTGCTGTTCATTGTACTCTAAGTGGCTCTTCTATCAAAGAGTAAGAAGGTTTCTTTGATCAGCCCCGGGTGGGTGCATCCGATTTGTTGTGCAGGGTTTCAGGGGAGACAAATTGCTGATAGTTGCTTGAACTTACATAGCCTGTATTCATGCACTGAAAGATGTATTACCTTCAAGATAATTGCAAGTCAAGTCCTAGTTTAATAATTAGACCTTGAGATCCATAATATATATATATATATATATATATATATATATATTTATTTCTCATTAGATATAAAGTTGAATAAAAACCCACTCTCTGGATCCTTTGACCCCAGTGTTTTGTTTTCATTCAATGTAAACGGCTTCACTAAATCCTTAGTGAATAAATATTGTCATTCTGAAGTAAAAAAATTAATGTGACAATAAGGGAGACATTGCTTGGAAATGACTGGCTAATTAAATTGAGATGATGTCTCTTGTACAGTATTTTTTTCTCTCAAATATAGGATAATAAAATGAGAGTCTGAGCCAGAGAATGGCTGAAAACTTTCTGAACACTGAAAACCTACTGCCCACATCTTAACAGATCCTCCGTTACATATAGACTCAATTAGCTATATATATATATATATATATATATATATATATTATTAATCCTTATAAACCAGATTATTTAAATCTGGGATTTCTAAATCTAATCTTGTTCCTGCATGGCATGTGTCCTGCCCCACCAAGGAATACAGCAAATGTTGACGTCTAGGGTACTGTAGACAACCCTAAACATCCATATGTGTCGTTGTCCTGTAGTATGATGTGGAGTAAACCCAGCCACAGTTTACATCTGCACTGCTGTTCTGCTGTTGATGAGGCGTAAACCTCCCAGGAGCAATGTTAATTCAGAGCCGACACTAGTGAATATGGTCAGCACTTGTGTTGTTATAAACCTGATGGTGCAGACACTAGAGATCAGGCAGGTGGTGCAAGTTCTTGGCATTCTCGGCATTGTATCACAATACCAACTAGTCGATCCACATTAAATCTATAGTACACACAAGCCATATTTTGTTTTCCTCTTGTTGAATGTGAATGGGATACATTCCAGCCAAATTCAATTTAAGAAGATTAAAAGGCTATTTATTTTTTATGCTAGTTTGTTTCTTTCAAACTATTACTATTAATCAGTGCTATGTTGTGGTAATCTAGAGGGTCTCAAACACAACCTTGCAGCTGACAAAAGTCTCTCAGGGGAGTCTGTGATAATGCACAGTAATAAGTATTAAGAGCTCACTAATCACTTAGCACATGATAAGAGTATTAATCTTACTGCGCATGGAACTCAGCTCCAAAGGGCCAATGCTGTTGCCAGAGCAAGCGGGGGAAAAAGAAATATTAAAAAGCTTGAACGAGGCAGCAGATCGCCAAGGCTATAAACCATCTCCCCGTCGATCCATAGATGTCAGGGCCCCCTGTCTGTCTATTTCCAGATGCAGAGGCAATAACCCTCTAAATGACGATGGATGGGATTTATGACACCATCGGCGCTAATTGGACACGAGCCGATATACCTCTTACTGTGTGGCCATCGAGACAAATCATAATTTTTCCTCGCACTAATCAACATATTTCACTTGACCATCTGATAAGGTGTCATAATCGCTGTTATGCCTTGAGGTTATGTGAAACACAGATAGCTGTGGAATGTAATATACCCACCATATATTCCTGCATGGAATTAAATCAGGGTCCTTAAATCAGACCTATTCATAGCCGTGTGCCATATGTCATTTATTTACTGTCCCTGCTCAAACCAACCCCAAAACCAGACTGTACACAATGTAAAATGCCTGCAACAAAGTGGCATTAGGCAACAAATCTTGTTTTTCTATACCTGCAGCCATATGGGTTAATTTGGCCACAATGCATTTGAGCATCCTGAATTTCCTCTTCGGCATCATTAAAATGTTATCTAATAGCCACCAAGGACAACCACACACTTCCAAACAGTGTGAGAGGTAAATATATATTTGAATATTTTTCATATTCACACCAATGTGTGAATCTTATTGCCTTTGTCAAGATAAACAGTGTATAACTCAACTGGTGTTGCTTGGTGATCATTAGAGTTAGCCTATTGGATTAACCTAAGAGGTGTCTATAACAATTATTCATCATATTCAAATAAGACAGGAGACAATTATGTTGTGCCCTATTGTGAATACCTTATAGTAAACTCATTCTTAGAACTAGAGATATAGTCTGACAACACACAGAACTGAAGTGAACAGAAGTGATGTCCTTGAATAATTTGGTCAATCATGTGGTTCTCCTTAATTAACCAACATTTATGGTAGCCTGTTTGCAAGTTAACTCAACCCAAAATTGTTCACTTTCTACACCTCACCTGTTTGGACTGCAATGCAATTTATTTTATCCAAGATAATTTCTGCTGGAGCATTTATTAGGGGCAGAATGGGCTTCAGGTTTTAATATTTTTTGCTAAAACCCACCTAGGCAGAAAACATGATAAAATCATTGAATGTACCTCTCTGTCTAAATCAATATTTTCATCATGCTACAGTACCTCTATTAACATCTTGCAATAGCCTGTTAACAAAAGCTATACTGTAGATATATAAATAAATATATATATGAAATATATACATAAATGTGGCTTTCTAAAATGTTTTGCCAAGTCACCAAAGCAAGGCTTCAAATTTTCCTGTGTGTTAGATTGCCTCTCAATTCCACACACCATCAAATGAAGCCAAATTAATGTTGTTCTGTGCCAGTCTCATAAAAGCTTGTAACCACTGAAATCAATGGTTATTAAATTTACCAGGGTGAATTACAGCAGTGGTTTAGCGGTTTGGATGTATATTACTAAATTCTGATCACCATATTGCAGATGGGCATGTTTAATTTCAATGCTAGCTCCAATGTAAATCTAAGGCAGGGGTGCCCAACCCTGGTCCTGGAGAGCTACCGCCCTGCATGTTTTAGATGTCTCCCTGCTCCAACACACCTG